>JAQFZG010001091.1:0-23834 GCA_034695465.1 Entomobrya nicoleti | reverse complement strand
ACAAAGCAAAGCACGACAAAAAAGAAAGGGTTGAGTGCCAAGAGCCAGGTACTTATTTTGTTATGTTTATAGATGTAATATTCTCACGTATTTAAAAAAAAACTGAATGTGGGCTAGCGCTCGCCGTTCCCGATTCTACACACAAAATGCTTGTCTTGATTTATGTATATGAATACACTGAAGACTCTTAGTGGTTAAAAATTCATGAATTAGTACAAAGTTCAAAGCGCTTTAAAATCCTAAATTAAAACAATGATTTTAAATCAATGGTATTCTAAATTAAAACAATATGCTACATGAAGCATTATTTCAGTATTCTTCATCTTTTGAGATTAATTTATGTTATCATTGCTAGTAATTATTGTAAAATTTCGGGACAGGAATTTCAAGACTTATGACAAGTTCACCTAATTCACAAACAATCATCTTGTCCCTAAACTAGTTAATCTTTAAAACCTCATTAACTTTATTTTAATTCTAATTAATTAAGTCGAAATAACAAAATTTTAGTTTAGAATTGTTTTAGTTTCAATAATACTCATTTTTGTGCTGTTGGATAATGCAATAAGTTTTTACAATGTAACAATTGCTACGAGAAAAAACTCTGCTTACCTCATGATGGAATGCTGGTGTTTAATCGTCGAACACAAATATTGCGACTGCATAACAGAGTGATTATTTATATTTACACAATAAAATTAAACTTTAAGCAAGTTATGTGTTGTAGTCACTATAAGTATGTTTATATGAAGTAATATTCCTTTAATTTTAGCACACTCGAAAAAGTTCGTATACACTCAAATAAACATATATATCAGTAAAACACAATTTTATTTCTACAATTTACGACACGGACTAGTTTCGAATAAATGTACTGATTTATTTCTCCAGTCATAATTTCATTTAATTTATTGCGACGAAGAAAGTGAAGCAGCTGAAAGATCAGATGAGCCATATAACCCATGTATTCTGTTCTTCCAAAACATATAGAATATTACATAGGGGAAAAAATCCCCAATAAATAAAGGGAGAGTACAAGCACAACGCAAGCTTTTACGATATTACCCGAATTCGGGTCTCACACCAAAAATCTTACTTTCAAAATGATACAGCCAGAGCACTCTTTGCGAAAACATGAAAGTTAGAAGGAACACAATATATTCTATTATCGTTTTCCTTTTAAGTTTTCACAGCTTTCTCTAGACTACGCTGACACATGCAAGTAAATTATGTTGCTGGAAGTTGTTTGCATTTTATTAAAACTCAAATATGTACCTGCAAATGAAATTTGTAAAACGTAAATGGTTTCATTAAGAGTTTGAAAACCACAACGAATTTTCGTTAATTATTTCTACAGTATAGTATACAACTCTCCCCTTCATATTTTTTTTGTTTTGAGTGTTCCCAACTTTAAAAAATACTGCGCATTTTCTGTTTTCCAGTAAAATAAATTACGCATCAATTTATGAATGATTCAATTTGCTACATCATTTTTTTAAATTTTATTGCTGCACGTAGGAGTCCAGTCTTCACTATTTATGAAGAACTATTAAACCCAATTATGATTATATTGTTGCAATTTTATATTGGACATGTGAGGCTTACAGCTTCAGGCTCTAATATATAATCTAATTCATTGTTTTGTAATACATTGCCATAATTTAAGTATTATATTTTTCATTCAGATTCAAATGACATTTTCTCATCATTAGGTACTATAGACTTTTCCCCTCTGTATCCATCAGTACTAAACCAATAAAACAAATAAAAATGTCCAGAAGGGGTTTTTCATACCACCTGTTCATATTCCTATGAATACAGCAATTAACAGAGGACAGCAGGATTTTGATGATTTACCATGTAAAACCACAAACAGATTCAATCGCCTGAATTGTAAATATAATTATGTTTCACCTCGACATCTGTCGCAGCTGTTAATGACGGCAAGACAAATAGCGGAATGCAGTTATCTACATGATTATTAGGGAAATCGTGAAAAATATTTGAGGTTTTCTGTAGGGCTTTGTGTATAATTTGGTAGAGTACCGCGGGCAGCAAATTTGCTTTGCGCTATAATGAACATTCAAATAAAAGAAGTGCTTTATTCGTTTATTATTTCAGTTCGATTTCATATTAAGTAGGTAAAAATAGCTGTTGCAAAAGCTGATTTTTTTGTAGCCGGGACATCTACACACACTCTCATCTCATGAAAATGCATGAGAGAAACCGTTAAGAAAAACAACAATCGTTTATCTTTGGTGCTTTTGTATATTTTAATACTAGCACACATAATATGTAAAGTTAGTGCATTCATTTTATATATCATGAAGAATACATACAGTTTCTCCCTTTTTCAAGGATTTTTACACACCATCAATTTTTTTACATACAAGCAACCTTCCACTGACATCGTATATATGTTTATTCTTTCCAAACTTTTAAAATTAAAACAACACTACAGCTCTGATACGAATAGGCTGTCCAGAATCCAGATAGCAATGAATATTTAACTTTTCCTCAAGAGAATAAAAAGAAACTTACGTTAGCCAAGAATACTTAAAAAACAAGTATTGTCATCAGGGAAAACAGGAAAAATTAAAAAATTCCAATGGAGAATACAAATTGTGGCTAGCAAACAAGCAAAACTAACGCTTCATCATCATTACTACTATCAACGAGACAATCAGTTCAGTTTCAGTCAAGTGAACAGTGAATTGAGAGGATTCTTGTGTGCTTATGTGCTAAAGTAAAGACTACGCATATGTAGCCTCACACATACTCAAGTCGTCCACCCAGGAGAATTGGCTTCTCTCGAGAATCAAAATTGTGCTGATGGGAACTTCACATTAAATACTATCTGAGGAGAATGAAAAGTATCAATACACACTCACGTATTTCAACAACAACCCACAGAGAATTACATCAAAGGAAGATATAAAGACGGAAAAAAACATTGCATCATTTCATTTCTCACAAACTATTTTGTTCTACATTTAAAACTGCAAATTCAACATTGATTTCGAATGTAGATCAACTCCCGTCCCGGCTAAAATGCAAGGCGAAACCCACACAGTTTGCAAAATCAAACGGTTGTTGTGTTGTTATGCAATGCAAAGAACATCAACTCACTCTCCGCAACTCCCATCTGCAAAATAAAATTGTATTGTTCATTTGATACATTTTTTTCTTCAAAGAAGAGTCTCATATTGAAACCGCCTAAAACTACTACATAATAATAACAACTCAGGGTTATTTCTTGTTACCCACAGTTGGAAAATTCAAACTGCTACTACGTATGAAGTACTTTTATCGCTAAATATCCCAGACCCGACATCAGACATATCAGCAGTATGAAACGAGCATGAGAATGCCGTGCCGTCGTCGCTGTGTCGTGCCATGAAAACCAGCCAGCCACCGCCGCCACACACACACACCAGCAGAGAAAATTTCACCCTGCCTTTCACAACGGCAAATGATAGGAAGCACGTTAGGTTGCTCGAGGTAGTATCGAGGTGGTTTTAGTTTTGTTGATGACGTGAGTCGCAGGGACATCCGAAATCCTTAAACTTTGCTCAACAACATAAGAATATAGTTCTGTTGGCCAAAAGTAAAAGGGGCCTCCATATAAGAAACATACGACGTAGTTTACTAGTGCTGGCCCATATTCTAATGCATACATGCCTACCTACGTCATACATGCCCTTATAATGCTCCATATACTTATTACTTTCTAGGTGGTTTAATTTCGTATACACTTTAATACTTTATACAAGTTAGTGTTTTTCTATTTTGCTGTATTGCTACTCTTTTTGTGTAAGTGTTTTAGATGCCTATGTGTATACGAAAATGTAACCAAAATTCTATGTTGTGTGTTGGGTGTGACGAAGGGAAAAAGTAAAGTCGTTCCAGAAATGTAGGTTACTGCAACGAAACCAGGCAAAGTGAAAGAAAGCGTATTATATATATATATGTATGATATTTTGTAAGAAGGCTCCTGCATTCAGCAACAACGGAAAATTTTGCATGGATGGATACCATTACTAAAAACATACCAAAAACCAGCAGTTGTGCTGATGTGTGTTCGATACACAAAAAGGGGCCATGGGCCATGCTGATATTCTACTGCTGCTGCTTTGTATTATATCCAAAAACGGTATAAATGCTACTTCTCTGCTGTTGAGAAGAAAAAAAAGAAACAAAAAGAGAATGAGTGTAAGCGACTGAATGAATGCCTGCCTATCTCAACAAAGCCATATGAGTTTCGCATCACCGCCACCACCACAGACCATAAAATGAAAAAATGTTATACTGCGGCTGCAAGGTGAAAACAATAATGATATGTGTATAATGCTTTAGTATAGGTATGAAAAGTTCTACCTTTTGTTTTTCTATTTTGTATGGATGGATCCCACCACGTTGTAATAATAAGTGAGAGGGAGAAAGTCATATGATAGCCAGAAAAAAAAGAGGAAGGAAAGGATAAAGGAAAACGCAACCAGTACACTAGCGTAGTATAATATCTGCTTACATACCAAACCAAACCAACTAATAATGTATGTTATACACCAGTACATAATATGATGTGAGTAGTGTTCTTATGAAAATGGGTATATGATGTTCTACCAAAAACCAAGTACCAGTAATGCATAAGTCGTTAACAAGAGTTTCCCATACACCGAGAGAGGGAGAGAGGGAGAAAAGAGTGCACTAGTGTAAGTTCGAAGGTAGCCGAGTATCCAACGAATGATCAGCTTTTCCTTTCAAGTTGGAGAATGTGTTGGGAGCGAGCGAAAGCTGAAATTTTTACTTTTCTCTGCTGCTTCCTATTTCTCATCATGTCAGTCTCACACACGTAAATACAACGGCAGTTCATTTACTGTTGTTGTGTAGTAGTAACACTTGCTCTTGTTAAAACTCCACTGAGCTACCAATATCATTATTTTGTTCACCACAGCAGTAGTAGCAGCGATGAATAATACTTCCATACAAAAACTCACTTGCACACACATATAAACGGACACACTATGACAAAACCAGTTGTACTCTGCAAAAACCATCAGTATCATCATTGCTCGTAACGTACAAGTATCTAACGGACTGTTTCAAGTAAAGCAGTATACAGAAAACACGTTAGCTTTTTTTGTTATTTTCATCATCAGAAGAGCACTACTTTTCTCTTATCACCAATATAATACCGAAAAAAATATCCAAGAAATGTGGATCGTGATCGTGGTGCTGATGGAGGCAAAAGAAAAATTCTATTGAGAGTGTCCATCTGTCTATCTATCTGTGCATGTCTGTCTGTGGTATTTAATAGAAATTATTGTTGATTGTTGTAAACCGATAGAAAGTAAGAAAAGTGAGAGAGGGTGAGAGACAGATGAACATCTGATATTTTCTCCTCTCGTGTACTAAAAGTGTATGTTTTTAATGTGCAAACGAACATGCATATTTATAAGAAGTTTTATCAGAAGAAGGAAAAGTGATTACTGCTTTATTTCCCTTCCCCACATGGACAGTAAAGTAAAATAATTTTCTCATCTACAATACAAAGCAAAACTCAACTCTTCAGTTTGTTAATTTTGCGACAATAATATATTTTAAAAATTCAATTATACACACAGCATAATCTAGTAATAACAATATACTATCTAAAGAATTAATGGAATTTTGCTTCAATAGCTGCACGATAAAATAGAAAGCTGCTTGTTTAAATGTTTGTAATATTCCATCGAAAAATGTATTGACGTTTCTAGTTTCCTCTGAAGTTAGTGAGTTATTTTTTCTTGTCGATCAATCAACCTGCAAGAATGTTTCCACTGCACATTTCTCCAACAAGCTTCTGCACAAAGGAAAATTATCGGAATAACCAAGAAAAAAGAAATATGTGAAGTGATAAGCTTTCCCACATCAGAAAGAGAGAACCATGTGACAAACTAAAGTATAATTGTTGTTAAATTAGGCCGGTGAAAGTAGAACCGGTTATCATTTAGCTACAGATATCGTATTTAGAAATTAATTGTTGTGCTGCGCTAAATTTTTTGAGTGAACATATTAAAAACATTTCACAAAACCAGGCGCTGACGTTACACCCTTAAATGGGTACACTAATCACCACCCTTTTATAGATGCATCCATTTAAATTCCACTGGAAAGTTCTCAGTAGTAATGTGATCAGTAACTCATACAATTTCTTTGCAACTAATAACTGATCTCAATTACACATCTAGAAAAAAGTTTCATTCATCAGTGAAATAATAATAAGATGTAAGAGGACAGCAAGTTTCCACCAATTATCCTAATTGAGTTATATACTGTTTGCGAAGCAGAAGATAAAGACGAGATTACTGAACTGTTTGTTAATTCTATAATATAATTCACCGTGGATGTGTTTAATGACTTAGTGTAGAAAAGCGTTGTTTCGAACTGCCGGAGCAATAGATGCGCTAGTTAAATAGATGATTAGCGTGTAGGAAGTAAATACAAGTAAAAATTATCATGAAGTATCGTATAATTGTAGATAAATTAAAGTTATAATAGATAACGAAAAGAAAATATCATCGCAGAAGTAATATGACAATATCAACGTAGAAAGCAATCGTTTTAACTTATCTATACATAATATATTATAGCTACACATACGTTTACCAAAACTCATTGTACGTATTTTTAATAATAATTCTCAATATTAAATAGCGCAAAAAGGAGTTAAATACATAGTTATAGTTGAATATAAATGTTGTCTGTATTTATCATAATTAAGAAGTAACATACATGTCAAAAGTCTCTCCATTTTTTGCCTCTCTTGATATACTGCATGTATTCCTTGAAATTGATAATATTGCCTTGAATTTTCAAAATACTTACCACTTATACGTATGTACATACACTTATAATTAACTAATTAATTATATACACTTACATTTGTTACTCTAATATTTACTCATATTATTACACCGGAAGTCGTTAAAAATTTGATTGCGCTATTGACACATCCGAAATCAATATAATTATTTATAATTAGCCATAAAAGAAACGAAACATATTAAACAGAAGACATAAACTTCCTTTGCAATAATAACACAACTAATCATCATCATCGACATTGGAGAAAGTGAAATTGCTCTTAGACAAGTCAACACAATAAAAAGGAGAAGAAGCGAACACGTTTATTTATCTGATCATATCTCTCCATAAACACGTGAAAACAGGAAAAAACAACACAACATACCCTCCCATTTGAATTGGATTGTGAATTCCTGAATATAAGATTACGAGGCAATAAAACGTTCAACGTAGAAAAGGGAGAAAGCTCATGTGTGTACACTGTTACGGTAAAGTCTGAAAGAGAGCAAGAGAAGCAGCAGCAGAGCAAACAAATAACAACCTCGGAAAAGTATCAAACGCATAATAACCTTACAAAAAAACAGCTATAGTCTTCTACACAGTAAGCATGCATCTGTAGCTGCGGAGATTGACAACTGCTGAGCCATCAAAGAATGTCTTTACTCAGCGTAACAGGTACGTAAACACAGCAAAAAGGGCTAATTTTATTCAAAAATGCGCATATATATGTATAAAGTGTATGCATTTTATGCGGATGTGTGTTGCGCTGTAATTGGTGCACATGAAAATGAAACAAGGTTATTTGACAAAAAAATGTAAAAAGGTATGTAAAAAAATTCAAGTACAAGAACGAATGCAAACTGTGTGTCTCTAACTTTAATGATATAGACACACACCATGACAAATTTGTGAAAACAGTTACTACACAAACATATACAAGGATAAAATATTAATAAACGTCATACTTTTGACATCACATTTAGACGTATCATTTTGTTTGCAGAATAATATTGTTGACAGAAAAGTCCGGAACGTATTTAGACAACTATTCAAATAAAGTTTTTAATGAAACAATTTTCACTTGACAGTTTTATTTAATTGTGCACAATATAATATAATACACGTCTTCACTTTATAAAACGTCTGGCCACTTTAATGTGAAGAGCACTCTTATTTGTTCAGCAGGACTATGAATAAACTGGATATAACTTATTTCAGTAATTTTTTTCAACTTCCAGTCTTAGTTGTCAGTGTAAGAGAACAAATTAGATTATTCTTTATAAATGAACATGAGCGTCTGTCTACACGCACAACCTACTTGAGTATTCTTGGTAATGAAATATGTACAAAGCACATAGCCATGCATGTTACGGTTAATTATAAACTTGTCTGAATTATGATGATAGTTTCGTTCGTGTACTTTTACTTTCACTTTGGTGTCATTATTATGATAATGCTTTTTTCCTCGAAACACGAAAATGAAAGTTCATGCCGCTATGAAAAAATATTAGGAATACGGATGATTTGCCCAGTTTCATGTACGTCACCACTATCAAACTATCACCTTCGAGAAAAAACCAATTACTGCATTATACTGAAGTTTGCAATTCTCGTGATCGCGGTTAGTTAAAAGCAAACAAATAAACTTTTTATATAAGAATTTGGACAGTAAAGAATGAGATTTACGTCTTTCGTAATGCTAATAATAATAATAGGTACGTATGTATATCGGATTACAAGTGATATCATTAAGCTCAAAGGAACGACACATGCCTAATCAGGGATGACTACAAAATATACATGCATACGTATAAACTTTCGCCTGGAACTACAAAATTCAAGTAACAATCTTCAATAACCACATGATTTGGTAGAATTCACAAAATAGTAATGTTCCATTGTTACCTTATAACCTTGCAATCTAAGTGACGTGCAACTAGGTACAAAGTACACCACATTACTTGTAATGCATACTTTTCTCATTATCATGATTTACTTTCCTCGTCACGAATGCGAATGTTTATTTTCATCACAATGTCAAATCACGGTTGTTTCAAGTCAAGTACATTAAGTATTTACATTACACAAAGCACTAAATTATTCTGTTTCCGTTTTGTCCTTGCAGTGAAGACAGCGCGTTTCGTGGGACCTCAAGGTAAGTGTGTCAATTGTGAAATGGAATATACATACATTTTGTAGATTTATGTATCAACTTGAGTCGAAATGTATTTCAAGCACGTGGATGAAAGTCGAGTCCGAGCTGTTTTATGAATAGATAAAATGTAGAATAAATGGTCTGATTGTATGTGTTTTCTTCAAAAACGCATTCTAGTAGTCTCGTCTGGAATTTTTATTACAATTGAATTATCGACTCGCACACGCGATACAAAACCAGAATTACTACTATATATTTTATGTACAACCATAGTAGCTCAATCCCTACATAATTCAAAGGAATTCCAGACTACAAGAGGAGGTATTATACTCAAGTTCTTTGAATACATATTTAGTTAGTTTGATTATGGTCAACCCATAATGCAATCTGATTTACTGAAGCTACGCAGAGATCAAACGAAAAATATCTTATTTCATTTTTGCCTTTAAATAGAAAATACGACTCATTTAGTCTATTTTCATTCTGATTATTATAGATAGACCAAAAAATATTGCGTAGCTTATCCTGTTATAATGACGTGTACCTTTTTAATTCACGTGCTCAAAAAAGGGAACTAAATTTTGAAGACAATGAGTAAATTTTTAAGAGTAAGAGTAGAGCCAATTCCTACCTTAAAATACATTTGTCTAGTTCATGCATAATTAAATGAATAGAAAGTGCTTCCTGTGTTTTATGCTTGTGACTCATGGGTTTCTTTTTTATTTATTCTTGAATCTTGCATTATTGCCATTACCGTCAACTCATCGTGCGTATCTAAAAATCTGCTAAACAACCACCCCAAATTTTACCCGTTGATGCTGATGACGACTCCGGCTTTCACTTCCTTATTGTTCTGGACGTATGGGTACAACACACAGCAAGTCAATGGAATTCATACGTAACACTAAAGCTACAACATGTGAAATCTACTACAGCGCAAGTGAAAGGAGCTAACCCAAGTTGGGGACAAGACTTCTTATTGTAAGTTCACTGTTCTTTTTTAAATATCGATTTTTACTTTTAGCTTGCTTACATATATGTATAATATTTGATGTATTATAACAAAACAAAGAAAAATTAGCTACACATCACTCGTCGCTACCCATCAACTTGATGCTTTACACGACCATGGTACTGTTCAAATAATATTGCCTCCTAAAGCGATGTTATAACGTGATATGCCAACTAAACTAATTCTATTGGCATTATGTTGACATTTAAAAAGACTAAAAATAGTAACAGTCTCGCTATTATGTTTTATTATTACCCTTTTGATTTATTATCATATTAAAGTAGATTCCATCTTACGAATACATTAAGTTAAGTTGAATAAGAAAATGCAATTAATAATTAGGACAACATTTCTGCTCTCCAGTTTCTAGAAATGGATCTCGACAATTCTCGTCATGTTAGCTTTCTCAAAATATATAGCTACATAAATGCAGGTTTCCTACTTGCAAGAGGGTTGGATTTTGATTACTTTGGAATAAAAGTAAAGCATTTACACGTTGCGTTGTTTCATTTTGCATACATATTATACGCAATGTGTTTTAAACGAAATGAATGCATGTCTTGAGTTTTTGTTATTTCACAAGTGTATACTTTCGATACCAATTTAGATTAGAAACTTACACTTGACTGAATTCGGGTCATGATAAAATCAGCCGACTGACCTTGAAAGTTAATCTTTAACAAGAACCATTTATCAAACTTTTTGTGGTTGTACGTCTGGCTAAGCATAAATTTAATTTTTTGGATGAGGCTAAATTGAACTGAGTTCTCTCAGCTACACTTTAGTATATCGCAGCCATAATAAAAATCTAAACAATATTTGTCCAGGTTAATGTTACAACTACACCATTCTTTATCATCGACTTTCTTTTTCCCTCACAGGGAACATTCTCTGCAGGAAAAGTTTTCACAATTCACAACAACACGACGATATAGTTTGTATATTCATTAATGCTCTTCGTATTCAGGAAAATTGTAACAAAATAACTTGCTGCTAGCTAATGTATATAGGCAATCAATTTTCTTGTCACCAGTAGGTATTTACATACACGTTCTGGCTGGTATCCAATACACAAATTCTACATAGATTGCACGTAAATCACAAAACTTCTTCGTTTAAACAAATCCAAGCAACTCTTCTCTAAAAAGTACGACAATTGGAGAAAGTAGACAAGAAGTTTTCCCCCTATTATTTCTCCTGATTGAATAATGTAATGTTTTCCTGTGCAAAACATATAATTTGATTGATTGTATTATATGAGGTTGTTGGATTAGGACTTTCTAATTAATGGTTTCTAAATAAGTATACATACAAAGATTTTGGTGCTACAAAGTGGTAATGGAAATGGAATAACTGTTTTAGACATATATATGTGCTACAGAATAAAAAGGACATCAAATTATTTAAATCCATGTAGTTTGTCAGTTGTTTGTTTTCCTTTCTAGCAGTATCGTTTTCACATCTCATAAAACGCACAGTCAACTACAAAGTGTTATCGATTTGGTCGACTGACATTCTAAACTTTTTTTCTGGCAGTCTGTTTGTGTGCCTATAAGTAGTTGGCATATAAAGAATTTATACCTATGTCTCATTGCTATATAATTTGGAAGTTGCACAACATCAGGACATATACAGAGATTGAGAGACAATAACTGTATGGCTGGTGTGCAGAAAAAGATAGAGAATGTGAAAGTTATTGTTTCAGCACTTTCACTAATGTTCTTATCAATAGTATCATATCGTCGTTCTGTATTTTCCAGCTCATCAGCATAAAAGGGCATTTATATGTTTACAGTTTCGTGAAAGAGCAGATAGACGTTATTGATATATGAGCCAAAATATGTGTATGCAGTCGTCAGCCTTGTATTTATATATAGTAAGATCCAATTTGAAATAATAAATAGAATAGCTGCAGTATTACTCTTGGGCGGAAATAGGGAGGATGTGCAGAATTGATTTCGATGAAACCAGACAAAAAGTAAAGTTTAGGAATTCGGATGCATTTAAACGGAACATTGAACAAAGCCATGCCAAAAGCCAAAGCCTTGCCACAATCGCTACCACGGCATTGACTCTCAAAGTCATATTGAACTACGGCGAAGGAAAAGTTATATATTTTTATTTTCGTTTGTAAGCAAGAGTAAAACTGCCCTACTTTATGTGCATGTGGAGGAAGCATCTGTTTGTGCACTTAATATTTTTAGGATGAAGAAACTAGGTTGACTTGAATTTGTTTGAGATTTTGGGATGCTAGTGGATCGCCTTGTTACTGTATTTGTACTGTATTTAATATCGCTGATGCTGCATCGAAAATCGACAGTACTGACTTGGTACTTACAGAGGTACATGTTTTGTTCTATTCATAATTCCGGAAAATTGTTAAATCTTAGCGAAGTGTGCGGACGAAAACAACTTTCTTTGAAAAGTGAATTGCCTTTTCGTGCACTCGACGAGGTGCAGACTTTAGAGATCAGGTCGTTAAACATGGAGACATACAAGTGGGCTATGTACAGAAGGAAAAACAGCATTGACAGAAAGATAGATAGATAGTGTTTCAATAGTTTTCAGCAGTCACAAACTGGGTCGTTACTGCAAACCCAGAAAATAAGGAGAACGAACAATAGCACACTGGTTCTTAAGTGAATGTAACTTTATGAGATATAAGAACCCGCTACATTTATTTTATTATACTGCTTTCAAGATCATCCCAACGGGGAACTGTACATGTAGTGGAAAAGGATGGTCTCCAGTCTGGAGCAAATACATAACACATACACTTGCTTTACTTTACAGCTCACACAGCAGTCATACACACAAACGCCAGTCGTCGAACGGTCCCATGCGGGGCGACCTCACATGTAACCTGCAGTGATGGAGATTAGAAAAATAAATTGTCAACTGTCTCGTTCTCCGCATCCGGACTTTTTCTCTGCCATTTCTTCTTCCCATCTTAGTAAATCTTTCACAATGTTTCAAAATCTTACACTCACAAGTCGCTGCATGCATACACACGTACTTACTTCGTCTACCATTTATTACTCTGGACATTATTATTATTATATAGTATAACGTGTATACACTACACACACTTTCAATTCAATTGCCACAATATCCTATTTTACAGCCAAGCAAACATTGATGTAAACTTTAAGACTTTTAAGAATGACATGCAGAAAATATTTTATTTTCTGGGCTAACACACTATATAGTAGCTCATTGTCCTGAGTGGTCGTTTATTATGAGTGGAATTGCACTAAGCAAATAATAAATGGAGGGATAAAAATAAAAATGCGATGCACAATATGCCATTTCTGCAGCTTCCCAACACCAAGTGTTCGTGTCAGTTCAATAACAGTAATAATCATAAAAGAAATATGCAATGCATTGCAATTTTTGTTTTTTGTTTCATATTCCGATGACGTAGTGCAATAGAGTAGCTTTCTTTTAGAGTCAAATGTTTATGAGAAAGCTTATTAGGAGAGAGAAAGTGGCGGTTATAGTGGTCCACTTTGGGATGATCAGATTCATTTCTCGTACTAACTGTGTGCGCTCATGTTCTTTCGTATGAAATATGACTATAATCACTTTCATAACTGGTATGCTCTAAAATATTGGACAATATTTGAATTTAAATTTAGCTCTATGAGTGGTGTTGTAAAGGTTCTGGAAACGGAGTGAGGGTGAGAATGAAAAAATCTTCTTATTTGAATCCTGTTAGTGAGAAAAAACACCAGATGTAAAGGGTTGTATAATAGGCTTATAGATTCACATTACTTTTCTATAATAACCTTGCATCGCTTTCCCCATTCCGCTAAAATACTTGACTTGTCAAGGATTCTAAAAATTGTGGTTCATATGGGAAAAGAATTGGTAAGTAGGCAGAAGAAAGTCCTTCGGAAGGGGAAAAATATGGATCTGAAAACAGCAATTCGTAAAACATGAGAGTTTTAGGTCTAGACAGAGTTCTTATCAACATATATCTAGTGTACTTATCTAGTGTCAGTGGTTGTGGTTATCGTTGTGGCGAAAATTGTACTGTAATAATTTATCTGGCTCGGGTGTCCAAGATCGGGTGAAATCTTACACGCACTGTGTGGAATAACAATATGAATGATAAAAAGAAAGATTCATTTCACGAAATTAATCTTGGAATTTTTGCAACGGAATTCGCTCGGATGAACATACCAATAAAGTTATGAATATTATTTCCGTTAAAATTAAGTTGATATTAATTTACCATTGAATTGAATAATGTATTAAAAGATTAAGATCTGGATACAAAATATATATATTTTGGAGATTTTTTATGATCTTTTAAAAGCATAATGGTTTTTTTTTTAAATCGTGTAGAGGAGAATACAACTGTTTAGAAGAGCTAACTACTTTCTTCATTATGTTGTATTTCCTGGTGATTATTAAAGTATACCCAATATTGAAGAAATATTGTATATACGTACATGGAGCAAATAAACAGAATCTTGAATCTCTGTGTTCAGCTCATTGAATCTATTGTTGCAGGCTACATAACGACGTTGGCAGTCGTGGTCGAAAGTAATGTATTTATTTGTCAGTTTCGTATAGAAGAAAATCCTGTTTAATTACGAAGGAAAATTTATATCTATAGCTACTCACAAACATACTCTTTTCGTAGATGCAAAGGAATTAACGATTGCAAAAACAAGAATATTTTTGAAGCTTTGTCTCACGTACGTATGTACATTCTCTCGAACCTTAGAATAAAACATATATTACACCATTTACAAATAGTACTACAGTCAATTCAATCCCTCTTGAATCTACATGCGCAACATCATCGATATTGATGGCAATTCGCCATGCAGCTTGTTTTCCTGAGTGAAGCAGCCAAGCAGTGGGGAAGTTGACATGCAAAGAGCATAGATTTAATGCGTTTGTCATACTATTATGTTCCTACAGTACCGCACTTTCACCACTGCCTCCGCACTCTTTGTTAAAGGGCTGCTACATAACAAATCATTTATCATTATGGGGACTTTGTCTGCCTTTCTATCCATCCATTATACAATCATTTTATCCATTACTCTCTGGTCCCTCAACAATACAAACCTTTAAAGCCAGAGCTTGGACTTTGGACCTACATAGCTTTATGTTCCAACAGTCAATCGCAATACCTAGCTACAATTCCTATTATAAATTGCTCTATGATGTATAAAATATGTAACAAGTCAGTTTACTATAAAACCAGGCTCGAGAAATACTGAAGGATATGAGAATAAAGGTACTTTATTACAAAAACAGCGGCACATCGATTCATTGTTATATCGCTACGAAGGTACTGCAGTTTATTTATGTTTCAAGTAAAGTGAATTGTTTGAAGCTGCCCTGAACCGGAAAAATACAGACGAACGCTTCACTCACTTTTCACTTTACTTACCTAGATCACATTGAATACGTGATGCTGATGTATTCTGCCGTTTTTCTCGTTTTGTTGTTTGACGTCAACGATATATTTTCAGCTGTTTTATTTTCGGATCTGAACAATCAAAATGCGTAAGTTGCAACAAACTTTTCAATGAAATAATTGAAGAGAAAAAAAGGTTGTTGGTATCAAGTATCTGATAGATGATTCTATACTTGGTCAATATGGACACATCTGTTGTACTACAAATTGTAAGCTTCTCTACTGCTCCCGCCTTCAAAAAAAGAAAGCATTTAGATAAACGTGACACAATACATGTAACAACCACAGAACAGATCGGTTTGGTTTTGTATACATACCTAGTTTGTTTGTCTTTTGGAGTTTTGCTGGACTGAATACTTTATGAGGTTGGTTTGAGTTTGAATGATGGAGCTGGAGCTGTGCTTGAAATTGAAAATAAAGTTTTTATTTGCGTACCTATCATGTATACGTTAATCACAAAAAGACTATTTATATTTTTTCAAGAAAGGTTTACAAAGCTATTATTAAATTTAGTAGCCCTTTCGTGAACATGGCTAGTTAAAATGTAACATTCACCGTGTTTTTATGGGGGAGAGGTATAACAGAAAACATGATAATACTTGCTATCCAGAAACCTGACCATGTACACTCTCCGACTTCGTGGCTATCATGCTATCCATTAAGCTAATATTTCCCACAGGAATTTTGCTTTCTTTTCTTTTTGGAAGCCTTTTCGCCGACGTGAAGGTTGCGGTGTGATGATGATGGCTGAGAGCTGTTGCTGGCGCTGCAACGTGTCGGGTTCATTATGACTTAGAGGAGTGTTTTACGTCCTTCTAATTCATCGTGAGTGAGAATAGTACTTCATGGATGACGGAAATGATGAAAAGCCAGTTTTAATGAAAAGCTTTTATAATTTTATTACTGTACTCTACAACTCCATATTCTTTTCATGAGTTATTTAGCACACTTTAACATCAAATCTGTCAATCCAACGGAACAAAAGTATAGTGATGATGAAGGATGTATACTGCATGTATACGCCATACTGAGAGTAGTACCTAAGTAAAGTGCTAAAATCTTCTAAAAAGCTATATTATACGAACGATTGATTTTCACTGCTTGATTATCATTGATAGAGATTTCATTGAAAAAGATCTCTCTCTGTGTATCTCTGTTTCTACACTGAATTTTGGAGTCTGACTGCATCCTGTTGCATAGTCATTTGCCAACATCATCGTCATCCTGAGAAGACCAATATGTTGATAAAGTGAAAGTATGGTTTTGTTCTGAGATGAATTTATTGATTTCTGCCAGGAGAGTGAAAAGGTCGTGTTGAGTAGTTCCACTCAAGGAGCAAATGAGCTAATTCAAATTACATGGCTCGTGCAATATAGCAAACATCATTATATGCATACATACATGCTTATACATACATTTTCACTTCACCACCAACAGAGAATGCAATATTCTACAAGCAGATTGTCAAGGATTGTCGTTTCTAGATTGTCTTGATAACAACGTCAAATTGATCAGCCCTCCCAGTGCTTGTTCTTTGCTCTCCTATTTCCCATTCCCATTTCGTAAGAAAATTTGATGACGCTAGAACTGATGATGGTGATTGTGATGGTTTTCTTGTACTCTCTTGATCTTTATCTGCATATGTGTTTTCGTTTCGATACGTCGACACAAATTTTTGGAAAAGTTAATTTTGTACCGAAACGGCACCAACCTACGCAATGAATTCATACTGAAATTCTTGGAACATTGCTATTACTAAAATGTATTTATTTTCCACCTGGTTTGTAAAAGAAAAGATTTCAAAGACTTTTGCTTGAGGAAATTATTTGAAAAGTACTGTAGAAGTTGATCATGGCGGAAAATATGAATGTAATGCTATAGAGAAGAAAGACATCTTTGATCTGTACTTTGTAATACTAATGACGATTATTACTTTCTCAAGATCTTCAACGAATTTGTATTAAAACTTACTTGAAGTATAATGACATAAATAGCAAAATTAAAATAAGAAACTTTAACCTTTCGAGAGATTCATGCATACATATTATTAGATTGAGATGAAATGTTGAGTAGTTTCATTATTCAGAAGATTTAACTGTCAAATCCAAGCATTATGTATGTAAAAAACGAGTGGAATATAAGAGAGAAAAATCGGTTCAATTTATAAGCAGGTAAATGAAAACAAAACGAAAATGTCTCAGCTTACGAAGCCGTGCTGTGTATTATATAGCTGTATTATTTAGTTCAATCTATGATAAAAGAAAATACTTTAGTTTAGATTAGAACAATTTGACTCGCATTATCTAACTTTAACACAATAAAGTTAATATTGCGTCAACAAATCTATACTTACTATTCGGTCTAAATAAAATCGGTACGTACTTACGTACTAAAACATCGCAACTAATTGATGATCATCGATTAATTTTTTGATCTTGTACTTCTGTACATATATAATATCAATTTCTCTATTAAATTAATCCCTTACAATAGTTTATGACCCAATACTACAATACTTCGTTCCTTTGTGCTTAATAACTTCATTTTGTAATATCATTGAACAAAATATCGTTGATATTTGATTTGAGTGGAGCTCTTATAGTTCGATTGATAATTATGTTCAACAGAATGACTCCGAAACGTCCACCTCTGAATTATGTAGAATTCTACATAGATTATTTTTTAAATCGGAGGGGACACTAATGTGTCACTAGGGACGGTAAAACTGATTACACCATTAAAATTGCCATCAAAATTCGAACATTTTATTCCAGGGTCAAAAAAATCGGTCTAGGGTTTTTTAATTATCTTTTTTATTCATTAATTTTTAAAATTATTTGTGATTACTATATGTAGACTTCTGCATTTTCTATGTCAAATTCTACATAGAGTATGAAGAATTCTTCTACATCTGGTACCTAACTGATGGAGGTAAATGACGTTTTATATATATTAAATGTATTTTTTATAAATTGCCCAACCGTTTGTACCTAACGTATATTACTCATCGTACAATACTTACTCCGCGTAAACCCGAATCCTATACCCCTCCCTCTATATTTATGAACACCCCTTACCTAAATTATCTGAGAACTTTCAGATTTGTTCTGCTTTTACATTTCAAACTGAAACTGAAACATCATTAATACCTGTTTCGGCATCCCCTCAAGGCACTATTCGCACAATACTGGGTATTGAAAACAAGAAATACGCAAATAACACTTTGATGAAAGGTTCTTTTTAACATGCATTCAGTTTATAAAACAATGCAGTATTTTTTGCCGTAATTCTAATTCTCCTGCTGAATACTCTACGCAGAAAACACAATGAACAACGGACAAAAGGGGAAAACAACGGTTGGCAATATTACTAAATTATTATAAAACATTTATGAGCACGGAAGTGGGATTGTGCGTTGTACGAAATTACATCTCCAGTCCAGAAGAGATAGTACAATAGTACTGACATCCTAACACGAATACGCATAGGGAATATAGTTGAAGTTGTGTTCTACTCCCGAATTTTCAGTATTTTGTGCTTCGTTTGGCGTCACAAGTTCAAGTAAATGGCTATCTGCACACCACCACCACAACCATATTTGGACATCTCATAGAATTCAAGCCGTCAACAGGGATGTGTCCTTAACAATGTGAAGAAGTCCTCATTCTCACATAGTCACACTCTACTTATTTTTTCCTCATGTAATCCAGCATTTCCTACAACATTTTTATCTCTCTTTTTGTACCATCTTTTCGAGAAGGAGTATACTTATAATCACAGTAAGTACGCTGGTCCCGTTATTTTACACTTTTGTTCAACAAAGCAAAAGTAGTATTGTGAAGTCAACACCATCGAAATACCAGAAGGAGCAAAATACGCAGAGATAGTATGCTTACGTAGATATAAGAACATCATGTATTTTCACTCTTGGCTTTTCTATCTACCTAACAGTTTATTGGCTAGAAAAGGATCCATTCTCGGAATTCTTGATTTTTTCAGTAGTCGAAATAGCAGACGTACATTGGTTCTTTCTGTCTTTTCTCCCTTTTATTCTCCTTTGTTTCTTCTCTTTCTCTTCTACTTTTTTATTCTTCTCGTATCCTCGTTTTCATTGAGAGAGTTGGGAAGGGAGCGAATAAAAAGTCTTGGAAAATCGTGTGTAACAGTGAAAGCATTTCAACTCATTTGCTCTGTGTAAGTTTGGTTTAGATTGCATTACGTATAGTGACGACGATGATGGGGTGAGGGTACTCTTCCTTTGGCTTCGTCTCAACAATTTCTTTTGCACTGTTGCCTCCTCAATGTGTATTCTCACGGACGCGAATGACTGTCATGAATTTCAGTTGTATAAGTTCTGCTATCATTGTATAAAATCTTCCTATCTTAGCCCACTAAGGCATATGGTAGAAGTATCCAATGGTCAAACTAGGCAATTGTATGTACGCGAAAATGTGGGCTTTTTTAGATAATGACATTGCATTGGAAAAAGAGTCTTAGTAAAAGTTTCTGCTTGAAAAGTGTCTCATATGCACTTTGCTTATTTAATGGGAACTATCATATTATTACCAATCTTATGTACATGAACCATACCAATCTATATAAAAAATATGAAGTAGTTCATGTATGAAGTAATGTACTACGAGTTTCTTAGCTGGTGGGTGTATATATTCTTACTATGATAGACAATTTAGCGGAAGATTATTGCACTTGAATTGGGACAGAAAATATTGAGGGAATCATCATTATCATGCCAAGTGCTCCAAAATCTACAAGCAGTACAAAAAAAGATGAGCCCAGCTCGGTGGTGGCACTTGAAAGTAGTAATAATAATACTGCAACCGGCACCACTGAAATATCCTGAAAAGTTATCACAATGGATTGAAGGCAGTCATTCGAAGAGGAGAAAGTACCGGAAAAATATTAATATTGAAGAAAAGATGGAGAGAAAATTACCCAGAGATCACCATTGATGTGCCCATAAAGTAGAGCAATATTGCTCACTATGCATCTTGTTACCATTGAGTTTCCGCATCACGTAGCCTGTACGAAAAAGTTTTGCACACATTTGCACATTTTCCCTTGAAATGAGAACGAAAAACGAACGTTTCGCTCATTTTTTGTAGTTCTCATCGTCATTTTATTTTATTGTGAATGGCCTTGTCTAGCTTGTACTGCCACACACTCATGTCCTAGCGACGTGTATTTCCTATTTTATTCTCATTTAAGCGGTAGAGCACAACGAAAAATGAATTTGGCCACGTCTCTCTTATTTTTTTGTTGTGAAAATCGAATCAGACATAAAAGAATATGATGTTGTGTGTGAATACTTTGTTGTGATTATGTATTTCTTGCGACTTGCGTCATAACTTTAACATATACATACATATGAAACCCATGTTACCACATTTATGGTGCTTACGATTTTCTCTGCCTTTATCCCTAAAACTGGATTCAAAATTCAAATCTACATACAAACAGTAGTAGCCACGACTGTGCATAAACAATGCTACATACTCTAACAGATTTATCATATAAATATATTTTTATTGTCTTTGTTTGGTTATGATTTTTTATGTGTCTACTCAAATGTTGTAAAGTTGATTTCTCCGCAGTTTACAGTAATTTATGATGGTTTAGAAAAACGCTATACACACAGTTAACATGTATACATAAGATGCACAAACCATAATAATATCAAAAAACTAAAAAATTCATGTTCATGGCGATTCATAAATTAGGTCACCCATTTCCGCTCTGTTGTTTGTTGCTCCTGAAGTAGGACAAAATCTGCAGCCCGTGTCATCTCATATCTTTTTTTTGCAGTCCTTGAATAACAATTTTGTGTAGAATAAAATTCTGACAATGAGACTTTTCAGGCGCACTGATAACAATTCACCGGCGTCTACCACTAAATTTTCCTTTTAAATAATATTCATGGTTGTACTTTACACACAGGTTCTCGGATCTTTCAAATCTTACGATTTAAAATGTGTGCTCATGTGAAAGTAAAAATTTGATCTTACTTTCTTGTAATCCGAGATGCTATTGAAAATAAGACGAACCACCTGCGCGCAGTCCACTCATAACTAGACACAAACTCACTTTTGTGTCAACCAAAAATAGCATGGCGTTTTTATTGCCTTTCATCCCATTATTGTTCATGAGATCGTGACCGCTCGTCATGATCATGATGCCCCTCTCGTCAATGTCAGAAGATGTCCAACGCAAAATGGACATGAACAAAAGAGGCAAGCAAATAACAATATCACATGAAATATTATACTATTATTGACTTCTCAGTATCTCCTTTGCAAGCTTAACCTGTAGTATATATGCTGTACGCCAGTATAACTATCATACATTTAGTATTTTTGTTTACAATGCCTTGTCTGCTACATAAATGACTTAGTTTCTACAAACAACACAATGCAATAATATTATTTGTCTTCTGTTGTTATCTTCTGATTCTTTAAGCCTTTTATAGCAGAAAGAAAATCTCGCCGGCTCTCCCAAAGAATTTTATCTTTTGGCTCGCATTAAACATTATATATTGAAGCCTGCCAGTCTGTAGTCGGAAAACATCCGGTGGAATAGTTTTTATAACTTAGCTATATATACACACCTATAATAAAGTATTATTATCGTCTCTTGTCTTTTACTACGATACCAAAAGGTATGGCCCATAATCTGTAAAGCTTTGCTTAATAGGGGTCTCGAAGCTATAAGTTAAGTATCCGCTAATGAGGAGACAAAGTTTACTCATTCCTTTTCTCTGAAACAAATGGGCGTTATTATAGCACAGAAACGTATATAGTGTGACAGGACAATTAAATAGAATAGAAGGGAAGGTGTACCAAAAAAGCTAAACAGTTTTATTGCATTACTTTGTCGTTTAGTGATCATCCTTACCTACCTTTATTCGCCTGTATCTCGATTTCAATTTAGAAAAAAATATTGACAGATGGAATGATAGCGAAAAGACAACAAGGAAGTCGAGTTCAAATAACCTACAGGAAATATACTAGAATTTTGTAGGTAATTATTTCAAGGCAAAACGATTTTGGGGCGTTTTAGGGCTTTGTTTCAGTTTGTTTTCGAACTATAGATTACTGTGCATGGTTAAAGCTTAATGCGAATTAACAGAGACCAAAAGGTTAATACGTGCCATCCTGCAAATGAGATCATTAGATACAGTATTGAAGTGCAAACAACTTTATAGTGTTTCCGGCATGTACCTCATTTATCTTTAGCATCTGGTTGATACTTTGCGTTTCTGTTTTAGATACGAGTTTTTTAAATAGATTTTCACATGCCAATTTACATTGTAGACACAAATGAATAAGAATAACTGGGCATTCGGTAAAGTTTCTACTCTAATTCAATTCTCATCTGTAAACTTCTGCTCGGTCTGACAACACAGGGATATTCATGAGCACGAACTGGCTAGTAGCGCATTTCGCACACCTAACCTCTCCAGACACCAGAAGGCTCGCATGAACATGATAATGCAATGATATATGTTTAGGAAGGATGGTAGTGTACCTGACACTACGTGGCATAGTTTGAAACTTGTGAAATGACCAAAATTGGGAGTTCATCGGCATATGGATGAAACCTGCCTCTGCCGCTCATTACCTTAGTTTTACCTTTTTATTATTCCACCATTTCCTACTTTCATAATACTTTTTTTGTCTAGCTTTTGTTGGAAAGCTTTGGAAAAATTGTATGTGGTACACAATGGATTTTATGTTTTCTCCTTATCCATACATTGCTAACTTTTTGTTATTTCTGCTTTTGCCTAACTTGCCAAAACGCCCAATAGACTGGGAAAGAAGAAAAGCCCATCTTGTAATTAGATCCTACACAGATTCCATCGCAATCTATCTTTTCTTCTTATCTTTTTTTTCCTTTCCGTGTATACACTTGAAATCTAAATGAAAAACGTACACATAAACTTTCTCATTTAAAATCTAAGCCACTCTTACATGTACTTATAACTTAGTTCATGTTAAGCTACATTCTCGTTTCAGCTTTTTGTGGTTAAACTTATTGAAGCATCTTTTCCTAAAAAAAGCTGTATATTTACTTTTCCGAAAACCAGAAAAGTGAGAAGAGAAGTGTGGTAGACCAGGCGTGTATGCATGTTAAAGTGTTACCTCCTTCTCACCAAGTCAAGTTTTGACTTGACTCTTGTGAAAAGAGTTCGTATGAACAAGCTTATGTAGGTAAGTACTGGAAAACTATATAAATAGAAAGTAAAGTGAATGAATGCATATTTTTGACTTAATCTAAAATGTGAATCAAAGGCTAATCCAAACAAGCAGAAAAATAGCCATCTACTTCATACAATGCGAGTACTGGCGAAAAAGGCTTGAACAATG
>JAQFZG010001090.1:0-23837 GCA_034695465.1 Entomobrya nicoleti | reverse complement strand
TTTTGTTGTCAAATTGCCCTGAAAATATTTAAAATTGCCCTGAAGCCCTGAAATCGTCAAATTGCCCTGAAACTTTTCGAAATTGCCCGGTGACGCCGTCACCGCGTCACGTAAGAATTCGAACGTACGTGCTATTGTTGCTTGTAGCGTTGTGTTTTTATAAGGAAAAAACCACTGTCTATGCCAAAACTGTTCTTGTAAATGTTATGATTTTGATCATCATCATCGTCGTCATTCCACATGCCATGTATTTGTGTAAAGTTTTCCTGCAGGAGAGTAATGCATGCATGATGGAGATGTAACGAAGGTTTGCCTGCCACTATACTAATCAGTTATTTTTTACTTTTTTTGACTATAGAAGGAATTGTGCTTGTGCATGTGATACTGTGTGTTGATATATGGTGTGTGCCGGATCCACATTTCACATGACGTCAGGTTGTTATGTGTGCGTTGTGTCTGTGTGTGCACTATTGTTGTATACAAGATGTAAGGCGTATTTACAAGTAAAATTGCTTATAATAATAATAAAAAAACCACCCCTCGTAAACGAAACTGCGACGAAGCGAAACCAATTGATATTACAAAGGGTCAGAGGTTAAAAATACATGTTGTTGTGATCTCTGTAAAGAGCTATTACAAGCTTTATTACGTTGCCATGTTAAAATTTACAATCACACCTGTCTCGAGACGTTTTACGTCTGAAATTAAAATTACTTGAGGTAGTCGTTCTTAGACATTAACATGCTGATTTTTATTATGCTTTTAATTTGTTCCACATCAATTGAAGCTCACGAATAGGATAAAGGAATTTTTTTAGCTTGTGTGTTTTTTTTTACATGGAAGCGTAAGTTTCGAGAGAAAAGTCGCACATAGTTATTAAATATATTACGCGATGGAGCTAAAAAAATGGTAAGTCGGTTGTAATTGTTTGTCATTCCCGTGCACTAGGGAATTGACCCCAGGGTTGAAAGTTAATACATCGTCACATAAAGTGGAAGGAAATTGGTCAACAGAATTGGTCATCGTGAGAGAGAGCGAGAGAGCGTGATGTATGGATAGACAGGCTAGAGGAAAAGATTGCAACTTCATAAAGCGATGGCTGTCATCATCATCTTCGACACAGTACTATTTTTAAAATAAGAAGCTATTCTGCTGTGATATTTCTGTGAATGAATGCTCAAAATACTTTATCACAAGCTTAGTTTATTTTTAAAGTTCCTTTTTACCAATTACTTTTTGGTTATATGGTAAAAAAGTTAAATATGATATGTCAGTTAATTAAGTGGGGCATACTCAAATCAAGTCAAGTCAACTCCTTGCATTATGGCATTCATTTACTTTGTAACTTTTTTTTTTGCTGTGTGGGCTATTCCTAGTGCCATGCTATTTCCTTGACTTCGATGATTCAGAGCAGTGTATATATTTGTTATACCAATAAAATGAAAATAAGTATTACCAACACAACTAAAAATAACATCCAACATCACGACGACGACGAGCATTGAACTGATTCACCTCCTCTGTAAGAAAACGTTCACATAAAGCCAGAAGCGGTTTAGTTCAGGTGTTGTCTTGTTTATTTCACCTTACTAAAGTTTTTTGTCTCTATACACCTATTGTAAAATGTTGTTTTCGTGCAAACAACATCTTATACAGATGCTCTATAACACGTATGATAATAAATGTACGACATTAATTATTCTAATATACGTATGACGGGTTACTTTCCCTCTAAATATGTAAGAAGCCCAGTCAACACAACCCGATTATAATTTAAGCATGATAACTTGTTTACTGGAATGAGATTTTCGAGCATTAGACAAGGAACAACGAACATGTCTACTGAAACTTGCCACACAGTACAAAAACTACACCTTTCACTAAAAGAACCAAAGTGATTCGTCACTTTAACATTATTTAATAATTTAATTTGTAAAATGTTGCAAGCAGTTTCTTTATGCAAAAAAGGCAATCTAACCAGAAAGACATGTCGAAAGGTTAATATTTTAAAACTACCAACACAGTGGTTCTAGTGCAATGCGAGTGTTACGTTACCCAATGCAATTATATTCCCATTCAACAACTCATTTAGATAAGACGCCATAGTTATCTGAATTCTGAGTATATATTTATGTCAGTTCAATGACTGAAATGTGAGACTTCCAAACAGTTAAGTACATTTTGGCAATGTATTTAATAAATGCATAGACATTAAACTAATTTTAGTGAAACATAACACTCAGCAGTAAATATTTCAGTTGCAATACACGCACATACGTGAGTAAAAAAATGCAACTTGTCCCAGATTTCAGATTTGGCCAAATTAAGCAATGCATTAAAATTTTAAAGAGTTTGAGATAAAATTCTTCCACATTCCACATGTGAGTTCATTGGCTGTGATTACCCATTTATACTTTCCAAAACAATGCTCAAGTTACATTATCGTTTCATTCAAAGTATACAGCGGATCTATTATATTTATCGATAGGATACCGTATTATCTTTGTTGAGTTGAGATATGCGATGTTATGTGGAAGCTAACAAAATGAAAAAGTTTTGTCACTTAATGCCAAAAAAAGTATACCGGAAGGTATAACAACGTCCTTATTTACGATTATGATGTAATAATTAGTAGCTAGCATAACGCCCATATTGCCCATTTCATTTATATTATCACTACCAGGTTTTGAGTACTGACATTCGTCTGATGTTTTTAGTATAACTACTAACTACACTTTTACTACCCGGTCCCGGTACCCATAACCCATACTGCTGCGCACACTTACAATCATTTCACATTTTGTATCTTCATTCGTTTATATACAGGCGAGTCGTTGTTCACTAGGGGAAACGGTTAGTTGGGGATGTGTAGCTTGATCACTATCACTATCTTCCTTCCAGAGAATCAAATGGCTTTATAATAAACCACGCGGTGGTGGTTAGAAGTTTTTAGCTTTAAAGATATAATGTGAGTTGAGTTTGTGCACTTTTGCACGTTTCTAACTGCTCCTTGATGTACCATAATAGCTATCATGCATTCTCTAGTAGTAAATGCTCCTCGTTTTTGTATGTATTTACGTTGTGAAATGGCTATAATAGAATAATATAGAAGTACGCAGCAGCAGTTGAGTGGAAAAATAGACAGACGGTAATATGTATGTGGCAAAGGTTGATGGTGGAGAATTTTAGAGCTAGCAAGGATTTCAGTTTTCAAGTAAAGTCAGAGGCTTGAATTTTGTGATGTGGCAAACAAACACTGCGTGCACTTAATTTGCTGTTATTTTATCAAATGAGAATTTTATTAAAAGCACAAATTTATGAAGTATTTTTACCCACCTACTTGAATATGTCAAAGTGATTGTTATTTGTAGCCATCTCTCTTATGGTCTAGGCATTCAAGAAAATGAAAATGTGCTTGGAACGAAGCCATTATCTAGTTAATTAGGGGCTGATCTATAATTTTATTTTATTTCGTCATATTCAAAAATCTTCTGTCCGCAATATGTATTAAATGCTTTGATAAATGCCAGCAAAATTAATCATAACATCTTATGATATTTGTTTTCATTACTTTCAACCACAACTACAAGTTTGTAAACTTAATGTAATATAATGTATTAAATCTCGATCAGAATGTGACATAAAATTAGCGTTATTCTACTAATAAAATAGCTCAAATGAAAGATTGATGAACTTGGCAAAACATATCTCAATAAAGTTTTTTTCTTCGTACATGCACTTTATACATTTATACATATGGTAAAAGTAACTCGGTAAATTGATAGTAAACCGGCAAGCAACATGGCTAAAAACGAAATAGAAACCTCACATGCGTACTACCAGTACCCGTTCGTTCTTTACTGTATCACGCTGTGCGAGGGAGCATAACTTACAGCTATTCCCTATTACATCCATAGGTATGCTATTTTCTCTGAACAGGAAGACGTTCTTTATACACATAAGATATAACAAAGAGTACAAAGTTTGTGACAGTTTTCGTACCTCCGCCACGAGCAGGATATAAAACAGCTCTAACGAATAGGATAAATATAAAATACATTTTATACACATACTTTTTTGATCATCTGCCTTGAACCCAAAAAGTGTACTCTGTTCTGTTAGTGAGCATGGGAAAAGTAACAATGTGTATCAGTCCCGTCAGTTTCTTTTTTTCAGATCGTATGGGAAAAGTTTCATTTGATCTCACTAATGCTACTTACAAGCACTGAATTTCGTCTGGGTTTAAAGAAAAATGACGTGGAAGATGTAATGATTCATAGAAAAGCCTCATCATGTCTAACACAAACAAATACTATGTTTCCAGACAAATTGTTCTACATGAGCATTATCCCAATGAAATTTTAAGGCTATCTATGCTTCCCAGAATTTACTCTGCTGATAATGAGCCCTTTGAAACTTGTTCAAAGACAATCATTAAAAACTTTCTCAAAGTGTAAGTGTCATTTATATAGTATGTCGTATCAACTCTATCCTTGGAATTTTCTTAGGCTAAAATGTATGTAAATGTAAAACGTACATCTCTCTCACTGCAAAAAGTAAAACTTTTATGTGTTTCTTTTATGTCCTTTTCAACTAAAATCATTGTTTTCTAGTGCCGAAATGTCTGATTGGACTTCCAGTTATTTCCATTTAAATTCCACAAGCCATCACACCACCAGCTTGCATCAAACATTCTAACATTAACTCGGCGTTTTTAAATATGAGCCTACTTGGTTATTTGGCTCTGTTTCCTTTTCCGGAAACGACACATGATAAAAAAATATTTTTTTACAGGCATGGATAAAAAGAGACCAAATTATCGCCGTACATTCCTCTACAATGCATTGAACTGTGTACCTGGTGACGGGAGTGTGAGTGTGGAAATGTGTATTTTTTGATTATACTTCAGATACGGTCGTATGTACTTCCGTTTGTTTGTAGTAATCTTGTCCGTGGATCTCTATTTCCTCATCATTGAATCCAGATAGTTTTTATGTATGTATTTTATGCATGTGTTGTTGTATGTAACAATACCATAATAATACGAGGAACAAGATAGTTAATATGATAATATTGAGCTTGCTGTGAACTACAATAGAATACCAATAATATTTGTATTGCATAAAATTCTTACTGCACACGTACATATGCCGTGCCACGTCACGCATGCTTGACTTTTACATGAACTGCAATTAACTAATAATAATAAAAAATATATATCGCGTAGTATGCATACAATATATTTATATCACAGAAAGATCAATCGCCATAATTATTTTGCTATTTCAAAACGAAAGAAAAGACTGACCCCAAATTTTTATTTTAATATATGACAACGTGATATGTATTTCTTTTAATAATATTGGAAACTAGGTGCACATGGAGAAATAAATTGCACGTGGACGTCTGTCTAGCTTTGCAACTGACATAGAAAGCAACATGATATGCAATACAGTTAAAGGTAAAAGCGGCGTTTCTTTGTATTTCCTGTCCCTGTGTAATAGCTAATTTGCATTAAAGGGGAAAGACAACGCGGGAAATCTATTATTCTGATTATAAATTGCTAAATTTTGGAACGGGATTTTCAGTTTGAGTGGCTTCCCGTAACTCATGTAAATTAAGAAGATTTTTATCTTGGTTTTAGCCCATTTCGGGTTAGTCGTTAGAGTTAACTCACCTTCCCGATCGAATGGAATTCAATAAAATGTCCGTGTATCTCGCATAGGAACAAGTTGCTCCGAAAACATACATGATACTGTTAAATACGTTTAACTACTTGATGCACACAACCTTTTCATGCGTCTTATCATTTTGCAGAAAATAGTCTCAAAACGTGGGAAATTAAACAAAACTAAGATTTTGCTATCGATATTCAATATTCATAATATTATCCTTTTTTGTTTTTGTTGTCATTTTGACACGGAGATTACAAGGTTTCATAGGTACGGTTATGCAGAATATTTGTTGTGTCGCCAAACTATAAACAATATCAAATATGGTATTATTGCTTATCATATCAACTTGCGAAATATAAGATACAAGCCAGTTGTTATTTGAATAAATGTATATTTTGTATCAGATATCGACCTTCTTCATCATGGATAAATAAATATTTGATATTGATGAGTATTTTGTTTGTACAAACATGCAAAGTTATGATAATCTCGGTTTATCTCGTGTCAAAATAATTGTACCAAGCCTGTCATGAAAGTGGCTTTGGGATCAGAGTGAATGTGTATAGTTATGTACCAAACTAATCGCACATGGGTTAACTCTCACAGGCCGTGAAAGTGCTTTCTAACAACTTTTGCAAAAACTGTGAAGGTTGAAATTTAGAATAAAATCTCACTCGCAGTCTACTGTATTTGTAAACTTGGCGTTAGCAAAAAAGGTTTAGTAGGATGATGATCAAAGAATTATATATAAAATGTCTGTGTGGCAGCGATGAACGGCGACAAAACGCCACTTTTTATACAATCATTCTTCGAGATGGTGGCGTCGTTTTTTAACATTATGGCTATACAGCAGAGCATGAACGCATGCATATTCGTTTTTGTTGCCTTGCGGCTGCGACCACCATGTATACACCACTTTGTATATATGCAATGGCGACAGCATACTGCAATGCTAAAACTGTTGCGTTTTGCGTTTCTTGCGTACCATGCAGCTGCTAGCATAGTCAAGCCAGCGTATTAAGCGTTGCTGTTGCTAGTAGCGTTTTTATTTTTGCTTTATCGCTTGCTAGAAGGATAACTAAAGGAGAAGCAGTAGTTGAAGGAAAAGTGGATAGTAGACAAGCCAATAGTGCAAAGGAATGGAGAGAGAGATTTTGCCGTGGGAGTAGCACATGGTGTAAGCATGGCGCCCTTCAAATACAAGCAACAAAGTCATAATACAATCTCCGAGCAACGTCCTCTCTCTTTCCTGACATGACGCTCTCGTATAAAAACGCCATTGTTATATAAAAATGAATCACTATCTCACATACATTGTTTCTACATATGCTTACCTCATGAGTTATAACCATATTACCTTAATAGCATTGCCCTCTCTCAAGCACAGATCGTTACACAGCGTTTTCTGCTCATTGTTGTGTAATAGGCAGTTCTGTAATTTCAACAATGTATGCTTCGCTTTGTTCCGATTCCACCACGCATATATAGCTTAATAGATGGTCACTGATCACACACATTCTCCAATAAATAATGACAATCTTTTCGGATTATTACCATGCTATCATACATGCCATGCTATAGGTTATATTACTTCATGTACTGTGTAAGTGTGTATGTATATTCTAAAATCCGTAGCATCATCGTCTTTTGATGATTGTACTGGCATAGTGATCATCAGCATCTCATCACCATCACTACCATGCTGAAATGATATAAATGTTATCCCCAATAATGAATTCACTCGAGATTGGTGGTGGTGGGGAGTATAGGAGAGAATAAAAGAGTTACGCCGCGACGACAACAAAGTATTTGGTCGTTTATATATTTGCATTCCCTTCCATTGTTGTCCGTACATTGATGGCGTAAACAAAATATGCGCGTCAACGAGGGAACAAAATAGAGGAAAGGGAACGAGAGCAACAATGAAGACAGGTTTTTTTTTCTTCTCGTGATCGCGACTAGTATGCGACTGGCATCCCCATCATCTTGATTCTCTTCCATATAAAATTTCAGCAACACCGCCGCTATAACCATCAGTTCCACCACACAAACGATGGGAAATTGTCGGAGTCGGAACACCTCGGCCTCACAACTATGGGACACGGAGGAGATGGGACATGTGCTGCTGTTACTATGCATAAACATGATTATTCTCCTGGTTATATCATAATAGAAAAGTGATGATGAAAATGGCTTGTGTACTTCAGAAACTAATATTGCGGCGGCGGCGGGGACTATGGACTATTTAATTCAAAGAGAGAATGCCTGGTATAGTTGCTTTGCAGGGAATAAGAGACAGTCCCTGGCATCCTGTTTGTAGCATTATCATCATTATTAGTGGATTCTCGATAGTAATAACAGAAATGTCTCTATAGCTTGTATTTACATGCAAATTTACATGCAACTCAATCTTGTTTATGTATACAGAACGTTGTATAAATAAAATGTCTGATTTTTGGTTTATCAATCAAACGTGTGTAGGGAAAGAATGGTTCTAATTTAATATGAGGAGAGGCAAGTCAGGAGAGCTGTAATTAATTGCATTATTGTGGTGTGGTGCGACAGCGGAATCAAGGTATTCATCAAAGCTTCCTCGAGATGTCATGTGTGTCTGTTCACATATAGTCTATAAAATAAACAGTTTACTTGAATACTACCAAGTATATATGTATGTATATATCCACGTGGACACCGGGTACTAGGAGGATTGTCGAGTGCAGGAGCAGCCATCCAAAAAGTGAAGCAGTTTAGAGCTAAAAGCGTTGCATAGTATAAGCACATGTTATTACTACCATGTTATGCTTTTGCATTCGTAGAAACTTGCGTTTTGGTTAAAATGCGGTGTATATATGAAACTATAGAGTAATGTTAAACTTTTCCACTAGTCAATTCAAGTGTAGCTAGTGCCCTTTTTGGTTATTACGTTGAATATGTTGTGTACTGAAGGGGAAAAGATTTCATTTTTTCCATGTAGCTGTAGGCCAGGCTCTCTTTTCTAGCTCCCCGGTAACACTCGCACTCGTGGTTCCCCATTTTATCGACCTTTCTCCAAGAAGAGAGTGTACCAGACGTTTTACAGCAAGTAGCAGCACCAGCAGAGTAGGCCATGCAAGTGGCCAAAACATACTTTCCAATGCATGCATGGATTGTTTGACGTGACACGTATTCGGCAGAAACAGTGTTGCTCTCTTCAATTTTTTTCGTGGTAAAATAAGAGAAAAGTCCTTCTTCATCTATTTATATAGAATACACGCTTCCATATTATAATGGTATGTCAAACTGTACATGTTTCTTGGGAAACAAAGTTACGACGACTTGAGTCAGTAGCAAATTTTCTTTATTTTGTTCTCATTGCAATGTATTTTGGAACGAATGGCAGTATAGCAAGAAAGATAGGGCTAAAGCTCAATATATATGTTTCATTAGTCCCCAAGTGTAATTTGTACTATCTTCTATTATGTAGCTTCTGTTCCCGATTAGAGAAATATAGTTATGACGTGTGTACCTTGTTTTCCAGCACATATAAATAATATTCATGATATTGCACATGAGAAAAGAGGACATCACCACCAACTTTCCAATGTGGCATCCTCCATGTGGCATCATCATACCATGCGTGCACACATGAACTGTACGGCACTTGTGATTTACTCCATATTATGATTATAATGTATTTATCAATTAACCTGATTGAGTTCGAATTCATTCTAGGAAAACGCAAGTTACAATGTCTCTGTTTTCTGAAACAATAATAAAAATATATGAAAGCGGTTGGTTATTGGTTGTTATTACTTATGGAGATCATCAAAAAATATTTTCTTCATCGACACACTTCAACGAAAAAGTAATTGAATCCCAGTCATAAAACAGAAGTTTTCTTAATGCGATTTTTAAACGAATAAGAGCTGGTGTTTATCACAGCTTGCTACCTGGTAAAAATAATTGCAATGACGTCTCACATAATCTTTCGTTACTGATCACTTCATTCAGGAGCCGCCAATTTCATTTAATTTTAGCGTTGATTTTTGTTGTCGTATCGTGCAACGGAGAAAGCTGACAGTTAATTTTTTTTGTATAAAATCTTGTGTTGTAGCCTAACTTTATGTTTGTATTTCGAAGTACAAACTTAAAAGTACACCCAAAATGCGTTAAGCAATAATACCAATCTGTACCCGGTAAAATTTTTATCTTGCTGTTTCATTTTTCCAAAGTAACAATACCAAATGAAAATTTCTTGTATTTCTTTAATAGGCCTGCTTTGGATTTTTATAGGGATTCCTTAAAAATGTCATTGTTGTCATTCATCATTATTTATGAAAACTTGGTTTTGTAGACATTAGCTTGACTTGAATTTATGGATGAAAGGTGGATTTTATTAGGGTACACTCAAGTAGATGTTGAAGGCGACGGGTGTTAAACCTAAAGGGACGGTCTAAGCTTTCTGTATTTTTTTCTACACAAATTCAAGCAATTTACATACGTGTGTATACACATACATACATTAGACTTGGTTGTTGGTTTACTTTATGCCCTTTTAGTACTCTTCCTCTTTGTCTTGCGGTTCATGGGTGTCCAACTAGAAATAAAATGTTATGCAGCTATAATAAGTAGAAGCCATTTCGTAGTAATAAAAGCACTAATAAAAATCAGGATTAACTCACAGCGGTGGTGGCAATGGTAAGCCAGACCAAGATTTACAATCTTTTCATTTACAAGGAAGTCCAATTACCGTACAAAACAACGTACACTAAACTGCCAATGTTACATGTGTGTGTCTCCTTCCAATTAGTTTTCTGTTATTATATATTTTATCATTGTACACATAATCAAGCCTGACTAAGCAAGAGTAAAATATTTCAATGATTGAATCATTAATTTTCCTCAGAGTGAAAGGCTTGAGCCAGCATTACAATTTCTTTTGACAAGCTAACGACTTTTCTAGAACTTTTCAACGAAGTCTACATGTGGCTTTGTCCATGTTAGCTCTTTATGACCGCAAAAATAAATAGGACAGCAGCATCCTCTGGTTCGGTCAAAAAATTCTAATGAATACCTTTGTTCTAAATTATAATTTCCAACTTTTTTTTTACAATTACATATTTCTCTCCCAACCTGCATTAGAGGTTTCACATGAATTCTCCAGTCTGTATTTTTATAACTTAAATTACTCAAAGCAAGTAATATAGTAAAAATATGAAAGCTCCACGTTGTTGTTGAAGAATTAGCAAGCTTTGAGTATAAGGAACAGGGAAAGCAGTGATGGCTTGATAGTAGAGTGTGTGGTTGTTTAGTCATGTACCATGTCAATGATAGCCCGTCATGGTAGTAGTTCCTCAAGCTTCTGGCCAGTACACAGTGCAGTGCTCTGCCGGAGATATAATATTCTGTAGATAAAAATTACATTGTACTATAAAATTAAAACAAACTGGTTCTAAAAGCGTTTAATGTTCGTTTTCATCGTAGTTTGATGCCATGTCAGACGATGTGTACTGCTAAAGTAATATCAATATCCATGTAATTTAATGCTGACGTTGGGATGTGAAAAAACTATGTGTACTCTCTCTGTAGTCCGTAACTTTTAGTCCGTGTATTATAATTTAGCAAATTGAACTGGTGGTGTCTGTGGTTCATGTTTGGTGTGTACGTGTGTAAATTCTGACTTATGACATTAGTGCAAACGTACTGTAACTATAGCGATTAACAGTTTGATGACTCCAGCAGCTTTTAGAACTGTAACTGGTTATTTGACTTACACGAATGACGATGATGAGATTTGTTGTTTTAGCTTGTTTTTCTGCTAACTCGTTCTATAGCATGCATAGTCAGCTAATATTAGAGGAGGATAAATGATGAATCGGTTGTTAAAAGGACAACGGATGCGGGTCCAGATGTCAGTTGTTTGCACTGTTTCTTTCTTGTGCCACATCATCAAACATCACTTGTCCTGTAGCAGCTGGACATGCTTCCCAATACGCTACGATAATTGTGATCTGATCAACTTGGGGGTGAATATTTGGAGATTTTCACTTATAACATAACTGATTTCATATTTTTTGAATTTTTGACTTAAAGCCAAGCATGCATCCGTTGGGATTTTTACCTTTCGAAATGAAATAATATACATTTTTATTTGCTTTTTTTTGGCGTATATCGGATCAAAATCATCATCAAGTGATTATTACTAGGAGAGACTAACGCCGTAATACATTAAGAATGTAATTCGAAAAGTTAAAGTATTTGTTAAAGTACACTTAACTTTCGACATCCAAATTAATAAAAGACATGAGACATATCCATTTCCACTTATAATATCAGGTTTAATAAGATCGTTTGCTTTGTTAATATTCTTTATAGCTTCACATGATATGTATTTCTGTCAGGTATGAAAAACGGATAAATAGAAAAATGTCTGCACTATTTCAAAATAATCAATTGTGCCATGCTAAGGGTTCATAATACTGTTGGGTAACAATGTTTATAAGAGGGGCACGTTTTAAGCCCTCGACAAACAAGTATGTTACTTCTTATAATTTATATCAAGTGTTATCTGTCAAGATATTTATGAAGTAAATTCATTCATACACGTATCAAGCGCTATAAGATGATGGGAAAATTAATTATTGAAAAACTAAATTTATCCAGAATCTTCTCTCTATTAGCTACACTTTTGTAAGCAAATACATCATATTAAACACAGCTCAAACAAAATTTTGTTTTTAAAAGCCTTCATACATTGCTGAGAGAGACATGGTAGTAGAAATTTAAAGAAAAGTTTATACTTTTCAGCAGATTATCTTTCCGTAGTAGTCAACAAAGTTCTGCCCTCATCCTGTCATGTGCCTCTTTTTTTATCCAACTAGCAAGTACATACAAACAAACTGCTTGTGATACTTGCTATAAATCTTTTTCTCTCTGAAGATGTTTCTTCATCATATACTTTGTATAAAATTTATGTACCACGCCGTATTCAGATGGACTATTTACTATAAAAACCATGTGTGTGAAGCAGGCTTACTTGCTATTTATCAAGATTATCATCAGCAACACCATGGTTATGGGTATGGATGAAGGCGTACAGAAGCAGGAGCAGCACGGCTAGCACAAGTTTACCAAACTTTGTTCACTTGAGTTAATGACCTTTGCAAATTCTTCCATTGCCGTTCAACTCCATCGTATTCGCCTTGCTTGCTTGCCTTTCGCGAAAAAAATTTGATTCAGCCTCACTCAAACTCTCGCCCACAAAGTTGGTCTTTTTGTGAATTTGATAGTGATGATGTGATCGTCGTGGTCGTATTCTCCTTTTCCTCTTGTTGGTCGGTTAATGTACCTACCTAATGCGAAATATGTTATTTCTTAGCGTAACACCAATATTTTCAATACACTTATTAAACACGAAAACGGAATTGTTATGATGCTGGTTCAACCTAAAGCATGAAACAATGTTAAGGTATTTAATCTTGATGGGTTGATGAATCGAAGAGGATTTTTAACTAAACACGCCCGATGTGAAAATTAACACTTTACTGCGTACGGTTTACATCTAGTATAGCTTGTTATGAAACAGAGCTTTTAAGACAGGTCTCTGGTAAATAGATATAAATAATTATATATTACCCGAAGCAATGAAAGGGATCCCATAATGTGACATAGAAACATTACTGTTTTGCAGTTTAAAACCAGTTGGGAGCATAGTTGTCGTGCGAAAGAGAAATGTGTTAAATGCACGCTATCGCGAATGTTTCAGGCAGAAAAGTGCGATATTATGATTTTTAAGTTTATTACTGTACAATACATGGGTACGTAAATATATCAACATAAAATGCTCCAAGTTAAGTTGCACCAACGTAATCTTCAAGTCAAGGCACCAGAAAAGCTTACCTTTTAAAACAGGCAAAAAACAAAAAATGTTACTTTCTTAGGCTGAGTCTGGAAAAGTTCATACAGGCCAACTTACGCAAAGCCTATCAGCTAAATGTTTCTTACCTTTTAATATATATTTTAAACACACGCAAGAATTTAATGATCATGTATACATAATATGTACATAACCAAGCTATCATAGCATTTTATTTATACATCTTTGTATTAATCTTCTAGTTATTCTCCACATCATGTGACTTTATCCCAGGTAATGGTTTTTTTTTCAAAAAAAAAAACTAGCAAAAAGGGCTATTATTTTAAAGTACTAGCATTCCGTATTCTGAATCAGCATGCTTGATATAGTAGATATAAAGACAAGCACGCTATTTAACCAGTGTGTATTTTCATAAGAGTAGCAAGCAAAATACTATGATGCAATGCAATCCAAGAAAAACCCATTACAACTCCCCGAAGAAAGTTCGTTGAATCTTGGTGTATATTTTGCTGACTTTTTACTTTCTAGCTGAAGTGAGGCAGTCGAGTTGAAGTTGAAAATACCAATGTTGCTAGCTAGATGGAACTCGTGCGTGTGATACTGCACATGATGAGGAGAACTTAAGATACTTGTCTATTGCAACAAAGTAAAACATCCAGATATCCCTCTGTTTGCTGCCGGTTCTGGTTGGTTGTTCTTGACACGAACAAAGTATTTATGTATGATATAAGCATTATAATGAAAAGATGGACACAATAGACAATACATAATGGTGTTGGCAAATTATAACTGGCTAAATAACTTGGTTTATTCAGAGAACTTAAAGTAGCAGATGTGCTAAAATCCTTCTTAAAAATTTGAATTTATTGGAAATCAAACAAAAACGAACTTTATACATTCATTGGTGATTGGTTATCACCCCTTCTGTTAGCTATCGGATTAATTAATTACTCGCTGCTGATAGTTGAATCACTGGAAAGTCTAAAAGTCAAACTGGTCATCCATATACTTGTTTTTTAAACAAAATTGAATGAATAGTTTTGCATGGATACATGCCACATAGTTTGTGTATACTTTTCAAGTTGTCAACAACATTTAAGATAAACACTACTTGGCCTATTCTGAATAGTCATATGAATGATCTTGAAAATTGGCATTGCAAACCGTATGTACTTTTGTGTATAGTGTGGTGAAGCAATCTTGCTTATTATAGGCTTTGCATACATAAATCTGTCGGTAGGAACAGTGAACTTTGTAGAATTTTTTGGGGTTCAAGGGCAGTTATAAAAAACAAGGTGACAAGAAAACGCAATTTGCTTCACACGTATAGCAACATGTATTAGGGATAAATTGCTTGGCAGTGCAATCAACTACCTCAATGTTACTTCTCATAATCCTTATTAAATTTTGATCATAGTCTGTGTGTGAAATATTTTTTTTGTAAGTTCGCAATGTTGTCTAAATTTAACTACGTCAAGCTATGGAAAACCGTACAGATTTTAACCACTTTTTAATTATTAAAAATTAGAAAACAGCAGCTACGTTATTATTGGAATTTCTTTAAAGTCACAATCTAAGATGTATTTAACCCATGTTACAGACTTGGTGTATGTTCTCTTTTAATTATATCATTAATAGCAATAAGATGCACGTGAAGTATAATCTAGCGTTATTTACAATTACATTTAAATCAATACACTATTTAACTTACTATACTCACACGTAGCTCCACATCACATAACGACTTATGGAGCAGATGTGGAAGGTTTACATAATCGTTTTTGTGTACATCAATTGAAATTGTGTATTCATCAAGAGCAATTCCAGAGGAAAATGGACAGACAAGCGATTTTTGAAGATACCAAATACATGTGGTTAGTCACATGTTCGTACTTATTACGTATGCACATGGATGAAATTAATTCAGCAGTACATTAAAAAGATATCGTGAATCTTCTGCAAGTCCTTTAGCGAAACGGATTGGTTGTATTGCTATTTGAGCCTTTAACTTTCATCTAACCAAACTAGGGTTGGTATCAAAAAGTATGTGTTATGTGACGGTTAATTGTCGGGTCTACAGACCCTATTCAAGAAATCTCCAAAATTTGCTACAGATTTCTTAAGTTGACACTTTCATGAATATCTCATTTTTTATTCCCATAGTTACTAAACGTACACAGTGCTGAGATATGGTGACGTTGGCACCACGTACTAACCACTTTCCAATGCTTTGTTGAGCACATGGCACACTCATGTACACGCTCATATATTTATCCTTAGCTCTAGCTTTAAGTTCCATGAATGCCTTGTTGTTGTAGATATTACAGTCCAGCAAAATAAGACATTTAGCATACTTACGCTCGGGTGCATAAAATGATGACACTTCGATAAATAAAGCCACAACCACCCAATCTTTTAATATATTTTCGTCAGGTTTTAATCATATTTGCAATTGAGTTCAAATGAATTCTTTGGACCTTTTTGTGAAAAAACTACACTGTTTTAGCTGTTAAATACTTTCGGCAGTCCAGGCAATGCAGTTTTTACACCATGCAAAATCGATTGTTTGAAAAAGCAATGTGTAAATTCAAAACAGAATACAGAAAGATGTATCAAAACCTAACCCCAAATTGACAATATTTTGAATGAAATTGTCGAACCATTACAATGTCAAAATATCATTCAGACAGGCAAATATAACTAATTGAATAATCATGTAGAATGAGTACTTTTTAAGTAAAATAAAGCAGTTCAAGCATACGAATTAGTTTTTCGTTGGTAGCAACGGCTCATCAACTAGTGTACCTATGTAATAAATAGGTCTACTTCCAGCTTTCCAGCACCAGTTATACCAGCTGGATGATAGCCTTTCTGACCAAGTAACAACCTTCAGTGTTTGTTGGGCAGCTGTTGAACTTTGATAAAGAAAGTATGTATGTAGCTTTGTTGCATGATGTTTTTAATATGCGGTATAAATCGGTTATTTATTAGTAAACCGACCAATGGAAAGATGCTCACTACATCTATAATTTGATATCTGATAGTCGTTTACTTAAATAATGTACGTTATATAAATCTTTAAAACATAAGCATAAGTTCACGTAATGTGGTAAAAACTTTTTTTTTTGCTACTACTACCTAAACTACACTCAGCACTCATTAGACAAAAACTAAGATTGGATTTAACAAAATCTCCCTAAAATGATAATGATCAATGACAGCTTTTGTTACTAATTGAGCAACAACATATAATCCATTCATGGATAGAATTCCAGTATAATTTCTGTGCCGGCTTCATTTTACATCATGTCTTCATCGAACCAACGCAAATGTCGTTGCGACATGTCGACATGCTACTGTTTAGGGCAAGATGAACTAAGAGGAACTCCACATTACGTAGCTCCTATTTTCTATTTTTTAGTATTAAATACGTTGATTCAAACAGGCATAAACAATGAACAATATGTGACGACGATGTTGATGAAAATCGATATCAGTGATTTCAGGACGATTGAACGGCACAACGCATGAATGAACATCATATCAAATAATATCTATGTGCAATTAAAATATTACACAGTCAAAAATCCTGCAGATGCCCTATTAAATACAGTATATTTGTACTTAAGAGTGTATTATGTACTTTTGCATTACACTTTCAACTTTACCAAATGTCCAAGACAAGCAATAATGGAAACATTATTTTTTGTCTGTAATTGTCTGTAAATATATACATATCTTGGACATGCAAGAACCGAATCATTTAATATTCAACTGCAAAGCTGAATACTGGGGTTAATGACCCAGTTTCCTCTCCTGTGCTTTTACGGAACCATGTCGATGATAATATGACGATACTGAGGGTGGTGTGATGCTGTCGCATAATTTTTAATGAGCACACATCAGCCAATACATTATAGAAAAACTATGTAATAGCTATAAAAATGGACACAAGGCAGTTTTTAAGTATGGATGCATTAGGAAGTTGGCATATGTATATACTTTGATAAGCAAAACTTTAATTCGAAAACCATGAAACTTTGAAGAAAGTTACAATGAAAGTTAAAATTTGGATCCCGGCTTTGGCCTCCCGGTTTTGTGTTAAGAGCGTAACGTGATTGACATTAGCATTGAGTATAGAGATGTGAATTATATTTGTGCAATTCCCCATTGCAGGAAAGGAGTGTGGCTTTTCATAACTATCATGCAGTCAACTAGTTTCAAGAGTTGGCCAAGCAATCCCTATGACGAGCGTTATGAACAAATCTTGCATGGACAGAAAATCAGAATTTGCAACAACGCGTTGTTGGGCAACTACTTTGTGCTTTTCGTTCTGATCTCATACACATTGTATTCATTCATGAAGATTCTGTATTACTTTCAAGCTCACCTCACAGATGGCATCAAAACTACATCTGAAAAATGAGTTGCTGGCAGTTCTCTAATGCGTATTGCCTGCATACAAATAGCGGCTAAAATGCGTGTTATACGGATGGAGAAAGTGGTGATCGATTAATTTTAATGTGAGTTGAGGATGGAAGGCCAAACCAAAGGTCATTGCGTTTTGTCGACTTGGTAAGCTTACACTGTCAGATTTTTGGAAGTCACCATGACAGATGCGACCTTTTTTGGCAGGTCATATTCATATTACATCACTAATTTAATCGACATACGCATAAGGTGTACTTATACGATTTGCGTTTTTCTTCAATAGTAGCTGACGGAAACTTTGTGGTATCAAATGATTCCGGATACTGACCATGTCTAATTGTGGATTGGTGCTGTGTAGATCTCAATGGTTAGGTGCAGAATGAGATAAATAACTGGTAAAATTTGAGACTTCAATGTAATGAAAATTTATCAGAAACGAAGAAAACACTTAATTAATTTTAAAAGAGTGAGTTTAAAAGGTTGATTTTATAGTTTGTCATTTCAATCCTTCTAAATATATTTTTACACCCATTTGTTGTGAAAGGTTTTGGAAGAATATTGGAATAATATAATGGAGGATGGAATGTTGAATCAGATTCTGTCAATTGGCCTTCCCTTTCCCTTTCTATTGAGTGTGAATAGTATAGCGAAATATTTTGTCGCATGTTTTCTTTATCATGTAGCAATAATAAATATATGATTTGCATGGTGGCAACGTCACTCACGATCGAATTTCTTCTTGCCTGCAAATTGAAGTTTTTACATTAAACTTGTGCTCACAGAGTTTCATTACTATTTTTTTAATGAACTTAAAATAGACCCAAGATTCACTACAAATGTAAATAAATACACGTGGTGGTATGTAAGCTTTTCATCCAACATGCAATAACTTGTCTTGGTTTCCCCTTTCACTAAAACATATACTAGTGAGATGTTAATCAACTTAAATTAATTACTCTTTGGATTAATCGTTACCATAGAATGTTATACTCGTTAAAAGAATTCTGGAAGAATACAACAGCACACTGAAACGAGCTGCGTGGCAATACATATCATATTTTCCCTTGAACTGTATTTAGTTCCTGGTTTCGCTTTATTGGCGCATTTCCACACTGCAAATAAACATGAGATGAAAGAGGCAACTGTCTACAAACAACTTATGTATGTCCCTATGCAGTTCGATAAAAGCAAGAATTTTTTTAAAAACTTTTTTTGCGTGTTTCTGATAGTATAAATGCAATGATATTTCATGTACTATACCAACACAAACCAGCATTTTACCAATGAACATCAGCTAAAAGCAAGCATAACCTGAAACAGTACTGGTCTATTATACTATTTATAATGCTTTACGAAACTTTGCTGTCTGTTCATAGCTATTATCATGGACACTTTTAACGATTTCTCGGATGTCCTTCATATGGCATTTCCTTTTCCCGAACTGACACCCTTTAATTACTTTATATAGAACTAAATAGTATACGTGCTGATATCAGATTGTAATAGCTTGTGTCATAACTGCTACGAGGAAAATCCAAAATACTTTTATTACTAACCAAAGTTATATATGTAACATGTATACAATAAAAAAAAACGCATTGTACTGCCGCTGAGCTGAGCACGTGTTTTAGCTTAGTTTATTGCAATTATTTTTCTACGCTGTTGTTTGAAAAGAGGTAAATGTATATACATACAAAAGATATCAGAAAGGCTTAAACGCATTGCGTGTCATCGTCTTTACGGTTCAGAGTTCATAGACATAAATATACTCCCCAGTAAAACTTGCAGGATTCTCCACGTGGTTATTGGTAAAATGATCCTATTATTAACAGGTTATATTTTTATTACAATGAAGAAGTGACGTGTGTAAATAGTTCACCAATGTCATAATAGTTATATACTATGTATTGGAAACTAGTATAGCCACATATATATATGTACTACATAATATGTACTTTGTTTGCACAACTGGCATAACTTTTGACATTTGCTTTTGCCAACGCCGCGCCGCTATGTTGCCATTATATTGGCTGCTTTTGTGCTTCTTAAATTTCATTGAGAGTTTCAAGCAACCATCATGATTCATAGCATATAGAAGCTCTGGGTGAAGGCTTACATTTGTTTATATGGCACTACAGCTCAGTAGGTCCATTGTAAATGCATAACAAATGCAGGAATGTGAACGCTTAAATGAAAAATGAGATATCCAACATTCCTATTCCAGCAGAACAGCTTATTAACAATTGCATGGAGTAATCTAGTGGTGAGTTATTCTTTTGTCATAAATTCAATTATACTTTGGTTGTCAATAATGACGATGTAAGCATTATAAGCAGTGGCTTTTCTAATACATAACATACACAATGTGCAGTTCTATCTGTATGTAAACGGAATTCGTTGGCGCCCGCATGGATTTTAACGGTATATATGTATTTAAAGAATACTACTAATATTCCATGTGTACTCCAATTCCCAAACTTTGTCAGTTTTTTTTGTTTTACGTATGCATATTACGTGAAATAATGCAATGCACCTCAAGGTTCGCGTAATTGAATTTCGATAGAGTTGCACATGCATCCTGGCATGACGCGAAATTGATCGTTCCAAAATACTGCTTTATTTCTAAAAACGCAGGTTGATTAGCTGGGGCTTCCATGCTCTAATTTTTGGAGTACTCACTATTTCACATGGAAGAATTACGCGAAACCTGATTATATGCTACTTAATTTGTCAGTTTTGGCTTCTGCTGCATACGACACTAAAATAACATAGTGTAGTGACTGAGATACCTAATTTGACTTTATTTAACTGAAACACGTGGTATTATCCTACAATTTGAAATTACAGTTATTTTTATCTCTAGTACATTCTCAATTTTATTATCGTCATGATCTTAAATAACCTGGTTAAAATATACGATAGTACTTAGAATTTTTTACCAATGCAAATTGGACCGTGCCAATGTGCACACATATATCTTAACCATCCATGTGATCAGTAAAACCATAAAATAACCTAGAGGTTTGGTCTGCATATGATTTCAAATTACCACTTTTACAATTATGTTTTTAAAGAAACCATTAAAACACTAATTTCAACAAATGAGTCATTACCGCAATAATATTTGAAAGATATTTGGAACCATAATTTGACGTGTTATCCTTTTATGTCCTTAAAATGTGCATTTACAAACACTCTGGAAGAAATTACAAATGATGCATGCTCCGATAGATACACATATACATGGACAATAGATTGAATAATAATATTTCATGAATATCTTACAAAAAAGGTATAACGATATTATTTAACGAAATATGCTCGTTTTAGCTACGTGAGTGTTATTGATGTTCATGTAAATCGTCACCGTTCAGTTTATCAACACGATGAGTTTATTTAAACGAACTCGCCAAGGGAGTTGAAAGTGTGAGCAAAATGAGCATGCATATATGCCATTTCGTTTTCCAAGACTATGACCTCATGCGTTGCCACAAGGTTAACTCTAAGCCAATTGTACATAGTCGCAACAGATGTAGTTCATTTAATGATATTATGGGTTATAGCTTTGTTTTGTTCAAAGCTGCTGTTACATATTAGGTGTTTAGGCATTGGGAATAGTTTAGCAGGCATAACGCCTGCCTTTTTTATAGACCAGTTTGTCATTGTCAGTAAGTTAACGATTTTTTTTCTGTGTATTTTTCCCCCAGCTGGAAGTCATGTGTCTCATGTTGTTTTAGTAAAAAATACTAGGTTGTTTTTTGCAGCTACTCAAATATGTATCTTATGTTGTTCTGGGTAAATGATCGTTTAAACTGGAAACTATAATCATACTTATATTAGCTCAGAGACATGACATCAACACTTCACCAACAGAAGCGTACATATATATTTTTCAAGTTTAGCAGAAGCACATATTTTTATGCAACTATCTTTCCGTTTTTATTTTGGCATTGATGCTTACTGTAAAACGAGAAAATTTGCCATGACATCATATTTATCATCGCAGAGTGGCGAAACAACACATTTGCTTTCTTCTTCGTTTTCATTGTGTATTTGGAAGAAAACTTCATTTAGTGAAAAGTTAATACTTTTTAACTGTGTTGCATGAGTAGTCACTATTTTATGCGAAAATGAGTTTTATACGGACACAAACTCGATCTACCTGATTGGAGCATGTTTTTTGTAAGTTCATGCAAAAAAAATTGATGTCTCTTCTCGTTGTAGTTCAATGAATTGCTCACAGCTTGATGAGCCATGTCTCTTCAATTTGCATGCACAGGCATTCACGAATTTCACTTGGGTTTCAAATAAAGCATATAAACTTTACAAAGAAAATACCCCTGAAATCCTAAATCTCACCAGCACTCAATACAGTTAAAATTATTGCATATGGGAAAACAATAGGTGGCGATGCGTGGCTGTAATAAACCAGTAAAGTTGTCATTATTTATGGATATTAAAACAAAAGAGAGAAGATGATAGAACAAAATGGAACAACAAACAAACATCAAACTTATACAACAGCATCTATATTCACCGAAGAGCGAACCATTTTGCTACATGGTTAAAAGCATGCTATCTATGTAACTTAAACACGACCATTAAAAAGTAGCTACTTCTAAATATTTTAAGATTGCATGACATGACAGCTAGTAGTATTTGGCATACAAGGGAAATCAAAAGTCAGAGTTGCAAAAAAAAATCGAAAACAGGTCTGCCAGTTTTACGTACTCATTACCATCATTTACAAACCATCCTTTCCTTATTACCGTGCCATAGCATGAGGATTTTTTTTACTACAGAGATGCGAATACTTAGCAATGCAAAATAAACTAGCACCGAGTGAGTGTGCAAATGTGTGTATATTCATTTAATATCTATCACGTCATTACACACAATCCATTTTATTTTCCAAGTCCATTCATGTTCATTCACCTCGCTCGTTTGAAAAAACAAGGTATGTGTATTGGCTATGCTAATGGAGCAACTAAATAGAATACGATTTTTCCCTGATGGGATGGTGACGGGGATGACGACGTTTTCTCATCACAACTAACCACAACAACATTTAGTTATACAACTATAAAACTCATATAGGTAGTATTATGGCTTTATCCACTATTTAATCTCTCTCGTAGCCAAAGAGGTAATCATATTTTTAAGGAGAAAAGGTCTATAGTCAGCGAGATAGATTGTAAAAATGATACAACTCAGCAGACAGGCAGGGAAAATACACGCTAAAAAAGATTACCGTCGAGTCGAATGATCGTCCGACCAGTTGACTTACTAGCATCATCATCAGCCAGGGAGGCAGAACATCGACCGGAGGAGCGGAGAAGGTTGTTGATAAAGATACAGATGTGTATAGTATGCATATATTAGTAAAAAGCCAGTTCCATTATACCTACATGTTATCATCAGGATCATGATCATCAAAACATGCTGTATGTAGTAATGTACGATGATGTGTAGGTTTTACGTAAACTGGTAACATGATATGCTTACTTTATATCCCATTCGATGATGCCATTTCTCTTTGTCTAAAAAAAATATCGGGTTGTTGTTGCGCTTTTTTGCATGAGTATTTATTTCAATTCCATTAACATTCCGCATCCTTGGTTTTTACGTCAACTTCATAGTAATACTAAAAGGGGGATCATTAATAGTGGATTAACATCCAACAGCTCATGTCACCAAACCAAAGTAATTTCAAATTACAATCACAGCATCATCCCAATGCTCAACAACATTAGAAAAACAAATCGCTTCCACAAAATTATGCAACATACGCATAGCTATTGTCGCGTAGCAGGTTTCCCAAAAATGGTTATCGATGGCCTAAGATAACTATTCTATATTTGGTTAGCCTACTAACG
>JAQFZG010001089.1:0-23837 GCA_034695465.1 Entomobrya nicoleti | reverse complement strand
AATAAATAACCACCTCTTATCTTTCATCTCGTCTTTTCAATGAACAAAACTGGATACTTGTTTTTGTGCGTGGATGGTTCATCGTCGTCATTAATAAAATGGTATAATATCAAATGACGTTTTACATAAATTGCTCGTGTGGTACATACTAAAAATCTATATATATACTTATTACACAAAAAAGAAAAGAGCTCATATGTGTCTCGTAAATATCCGCGAGCGACAGATGCGTACATTGTAGAATAAAACAGAAAAGAATCAGCCATTCATTCTCGATTCGAAGAACAAGTGCTTTTACAGGAAAAGCTGGAAGTACGTAAATATATTATGCAGTAACTAGATTTTCTCAAATCTAAGAATTATTTCCTGTCGTAGTTTACCAACCCGGAGGGACAAAACATAATACTGATAGATTGCAACTTGAATATGTACACACGCCTCAAAATAATGGACTTATATATTTGTCGAATCAACAAACTACAAAACGCTGTAGGCGTACAAAATTCGCCCTAAAATTTAATCAAACACCGCATCATATTTTATTTACTAGCCTTACACGGAACACCTAAAGGGGTATCATCTTCAAGTCGACGTTCTGGGTATTTGTCAGAATTTACATAATTCTATTTCCAAATGTTCTTTATCTCAGCTATCTGATATTACTCAACCAAATACATACGTTCACCATTTTTTGCTCATTTTTTTCTGAAATATTCGAAAGAAAAAAAAACTTAAATTTCGAAATGTTCAAGAACAGGATATGTCTATTACATTACAATACAATATAATACGCTGAACTGATGGGATATTACTGGATAATAAACTTTGGACAATGTCAAATTCAGAAAGTCATCAAAAGGTAGATGTACTGTTAGGTATAGTATCTTTTCGTTTTCTTTTCAGTCTTTTTTTTTGTAAAAAAATAGATATTTGATTCATGACTGACACCTGCAAGGTTTCCCGTCAGGGATTTACCTTTCTTTCGTCAATGTTTCATCGTCCCACTCATTTCAGTTATGTACATGAAATTAGTTGAATTAAGTGTGCGCACATGCGGAAAAATCATATTTTATGTTAAATAACTTCTCTTATTAACTTCATGAAATGGAAATAAACTATCAAAAGAAAAAAGGCATTGATATCCAACCAGCTCACCTGTTCTTTTTACTTTAAATTACTTTCACTTCCCTTCCACTGTGTTAGTGCTGGAATCATGGCTGAGAAACTTTGAATAGAAATGAGTTGTATGGTTTTAGTACGTAAAAATATGTTAAAATGAAGTCGTCCATGCATACTGGATGAATGAAAAGTTATTACTGTTATGTTATTAGATTCGTATAGTTTTTTACTAAACCAGAGTTCATGACATTCACGGTATATGGTACCACCTTTCCATCAGCAATGATGAATGTGGTTCCACCTTTACATCAATGAGCAATGATGAATGTGAAATCAAGGTCGAAAGTCAAAAATTTACCTGTGACTTGACGTGACTTATTTGAAAACTAAAACTCACCCCCCCCCAAACCCCAAAGAAGAAATAGACACATTAAAAATTAAACCAAAAATTGGCAAACTCAAAGATCATCATGCAGACACAGTGTGATCTAGACTTTCACCTGCCACCTGTGTAATTACGAAAGTTAATCAAAGTTTTGTATGTATGTATTTTGGGGCAGATATCTCAGACTATGATAGCCTGAGATACCATTGAGGAATCTGCATATTGCGATTATTTCAAGAACCCCGTGCTACATATTGGAAGGCAGAGACAACTGGAATGAATATTGTGCCCAGAGTCTTTGAAGCATTAGTCAAATCATACTGCACCCCATTACCATCTCTTCCGCAGACAAGAGATGCGGGATGCTGCACATAAACTTGCCCTAACACTTCTAGACTCCTTCTTCATTCATTCCTCATAAGATCTACCATTCCTCTATTTTTGTACGAGCAACCCAGGTATAGAACCTGGACAAATGTTGGCTCAAACAGCTAGAAATGGAATGTTCTAACCGTTCGGCCACTCTGGCTGCTCTCGGCCACTCTGGCTGCTCTATGTTCATGTTCACTTACATAGCAATAGATTTTGGTAAGCAAAAGGGTTTCGATTCTAACAAAAAACGGTTATTTCAAGATCATTATTACATATGCATACAATAAAATACCATTTCACGAGGAAATTTTTTAGTACCAAATGTTTCAGTTCTACACGTCTCATTTTTATGCAAATATGTTTAGTTTAAATATGATTGCCTACAGTTTCTAACTTTATACGATACTTAACCCGACGACAAACTGTGTTGTTTGTAACAAAAAGGGTAAAATGTTCCGTGTATCGTATATACAATTAATTTCAATCTTTTACCATGATAGTACACAATTGGGTAACAAACAGTAAAAATAGCCCTTTGATATAAGCTTTACTTTCATATTTCAGATATGCTGAGTGATATTTTGAAGTGAAACGATACCTCACAAATGTATAGTAAATGAAGGGTTGATAATTTCACATCAATTTGTGCCTCATAATTACTTATACTTATTTAGTGCAATGATATCTAATTTAGTAGACGTAAAAATGAACGCTTGTAACGTCCAATCGATTCCAATTGTGCCATTTAGGATAATGTAAAATTAGTTTTTATATTTACAATGGTCATACATAACACAAATTACAAGAAATTACAGTATACTAAACAAATCAACTGATACACAAAAATTAATACTATATTAGCACAGTTAATATCTTATTGAAAAGGTTTGAACACAAGTTTCCAGGTTTTGAAGGAAGATTGCCTCTACCCCTAACACAACCATACTAATTCACATACACATATAACATTTTTCAAAGTCTTTACCTACCCGCTTTCCGTAGTAATTACAACTTTTTATGTCAAATATCCCTGCTGTACGTAAACGTACCATAAATAATAATAATTTGCTGATAGAAGACATACATAAATTGAATCATGTGCGTATATAAACTTAATATAAGGAAAATACATACGTCTTTCTCAATAAGTGTTAGTGATCGTAGAACTTTATATATGATGTTAGGACCAGAAATATATAAATAAAAACTCCTGTCGTTTCTTATAAATTAACCGAAAAGGGTCTACGGAAAAAAGAAGCACTTCTAAGACTAATGATTGGGTCGCTCATAAGTTGATCGCTTGCTAAAATCATGCTCAGGAGAATCTTCGTGTTCATCATCTGTCATTACTTGAACCAAGTCACCAACCGCTTTGCCCAAGTCTCCTGCTCTGTTCAACAAATCTTCAACGCTAGCTGTTGCGGGAACGTACCCTGGAGTAGGTGGTGGTGGTCTTCCATCTTCACTAAACGGTGCAGCCGGTTGCTGCCATTGATGATCTAAAAAATTGATGAAAATTTAGATTCAAAGGTCACTTCGTCTTGATCAGACTCAAAAGTTTTAAAGATATAAATAATAAATAGCACTTACGTGTTTGTTGGTTTTCAAAATGCCCGTTAGCACGGTGTGGTAAGGGGGAATCAACAGCCAATTCAGCTGCAACGACAGATTTGCTTTGAAGTGTTCCCGTTTTTGAAGGAGAATTGGGTTTTGGTTCGTCGAGTAATTGGCGAAGGCGCTGCAACTGAGCTTCCAACTGTCTATTGTGGTCTTCTAAAATTTGCATTCGGGCTTCTAACCGACCTTTATGCTGTCGCAATAGTCTTGCTTCAGCTAAGATGTTGCTATCATTTGGATCGCCCGAGCCAGTATTATTTCCCCTTTCTTGAGCTGTTCCATTACCATTACCATTGCCATTGCTTCCCAAGGCAGATGTACCATTCGTTGAGTGTAATTTGATGTCATCCAACTGGAGACCATGGCCTTGTGTTTTGTACGTTAGTCTTTCGAATTCGGCTTGGAGTGTTGCATTTTCCTCTTCCAATGCTCGAATGACAGCCTCAAGCTGTTCCGACTGTTCCGCATCAATGGCAGCAACAATTTGTATAGGACTACGTGGAATAACTCCATCTCCTCTCGTCAGGGATTGGCAATATTGAGCGATGAGACTGTGTTCATCTTCCCTGTGATTGTATTTATGCATAAATGGTTAGTATAAAACAAACGAATATTTTTATAAATCATGGACTAAGAATCTCTACTTACGAGTCTGGTGTTGAGTTACTTCTGTTGCGAATTTCAACATCCGCCAGCCTAGATGCATATGTGTCCACTCGTGAATGTATGTCAGGCGATAAGGAATGCTGTGGACTAGGAGCAGGAGATTCCAACATATCTCCTTCTAATACGCTCTGTACAGGAAGATAACCTAGTTTTCTGTGTTTTTGTAAAGACCGTTTCGACTTAAATCTATTTTTAAGGGCCCTAGTGAAGTCTCTCACATCTTCTCCAGAAGTGGTCTGAAATAATTTACAAGATTTACTTAAATACCTTTCTTCATCATGATGACACATATCTTTAAAAATATAATTATTATAACAAGAAATTATACCTCAGTGCAATATTCTTGCATTGGATGCGTCAACTTATGATTTTTTGCTTTCTTTCCACTAAAAAAGCACTTTTGACACATATCGTAATTAAAACACTTCAAGCACCGGTACCTGTAAACAAAATACATGGAATGAATGTTGATTTTGTCTCACTTTCTTACAAGTTGTTCCTTGTCATTTTATTATTATTTATAATGATGTCATTTATTTATAATACCTTAATCCAATGATAGGAACTTGTTTGCATACATTGCACTTTGCCTGATGTCTTGCATTTTCGGCTGCAGCTATACGATGTAATACTGGAAGCCATACTAAACTTTGGGGCTCTTGCTTCACCCAATCCAAAAAATCGGCAGCCTGCAAAATATAATTTCATATTAAAAACGACTGTTGAGCAGAATAAATGTATGCATGCGATGCGGTCATACATAAATTGCAGGCATAACTTACTTCGATGGTAACTTTGTCCTTCCCTGCCTTCTCAAAGCAACTTCGAACTGAAGGCTCAATGTTTGAGCCACCAAACGCAGCCACTTCTCCTAACTGCCTTGGAATCTACAATCATAATGGGAATTGACATAATGAATATAATACGAGATAAAAGTGAAAGTTGTTTTCATTTATTTACTTGCTTACCTGAATACAGTCATGCAGCAACAAACCAAGTTTTCTCTGGTCAACCTGCCTATTAACGTCAGCTACCAAGCGAAACAGATCTACAAACGGAACGAAACGGGAATATGAAAAAAAATCCTTCGGGTAGAAGCTAGACATGTAATATGAATACTTACATCGAAATTTATCCTCCATTGGACCTTTGCATAACAGCACAGTTCCAACTTTAAAAGACAAGTTGCGAATCTGACCAGTCCGCTGACTATCGTAGACATTTAATAACCAGTTCAATGCCATGTCCGTTACGAAAGGTATGTTGATTGGAGGGTCAAACAACTGTTGAGATGAAGCGCCTTTACGTTCCATTGACGCTGTCATTTGAGCTTGCTGTTGAGAAGCACATATACTATACAAAGTTGTAAGGGTGGAAACCATATCGGGCACATCTAACAATCTATCATTGTGACCACGAAGACCCAAGGAATCAAACGTCTCGATAACATTTTTTAAGGTTAGTTTGTCCACTGTAAAGAAATTAAATGTTTTAACAAACTTGATATGGATATAGCTGTAGTAAGTTCACATTAATTTTTTTTCGTGTCACCGTACATCGCATAGCCTTTTGAACTGAACGCAACTTTAGGGCAGTTCTGTACGCAGAAAAACGAACTTCATTGTATTCAGCAAGTGATGACAAAAGGTCGGTCATCTGAGGATGGTCCCACTGAGTTGACTGCGTCTGATGGCTGCATGTGCATTAAAAATGAAAAACATAATCTCTCAAGTACAACACTTAATTTTTGATCAGCATAATATTGTTGTTCCAATGAACTGATTTCCAGCTTACTTAATGTAATAAGGCACTTTAGCCGTCGTGAGAGCTCTTTCCCAAGGCGGATCCACAGACGCATTACTTGATGGTGGCATGAGAGCAATGACAGATGAAAAAGATTGTCCCATGGCTGCCAACTCATGTTCCTTTTCTTCTGCACTCTGCTGAAGGTTCTTCAGTCTTAAATTCAAGTCATCAACTCGACAGACATTTGCAGTTGAAAGAAGAACGTTAGCATTAGCTAATATAGCTGCCTGCTCGTTGATCTCATTTACTGCTCGTTGAGTTGCGCTGATATGTTCTCTAAATGTCTGGTAGTGGGAAAATAGTACAACAAAGTTGTGTAGATAGTGTAAACAAAGTTGAAAGTGAGAGGAGAAAGTTTGTCAAATAATACAACGTATCAAATAGAAAATAATAAGTCGAGAAAATGTTTTACCTTAAGTTGGTCAAGAAGTGTGGATTTGTCCGCTGCTGCAGCTATTGTGTGCCATCTGGATTTGATGGCTTCAGCGGTGGCAAGTCTTGCAGATCCGTCATCAAGCATTTGCTGGAAAGCTTTCATTCGCTATAAAGTACACAGGCGATTATTATTATACATTAAATATGATGATTATTTTACAACATATGTATGAACATATAACATGGCTTCTCGTAGGTGTTATGAAATTTCCCCTCTCGTTTCGGTTCAATAAAACCATGGGGTGCCCCCACAATTCCCGTGAACAAAGTAAAGTGTCACTTTGGGATATTCATTCAAGTGTATAATAATGATGTTGAAGTTGGAATGGAGAAGGGGAAAGTTATGCGTGTGTTCACAACAGAAGCAGGAAATGTAAACATGCCCATATGTAAAAGTAATCAGAACAGGAAGACGAAGTAAGTAAAACGTAAACCAACCGTAATAGTTTCCTCAAGGCGAAGTTGCCAGTTATCAGAACGACTAAGAAGGCCAACCCATGTTTCTGACAATTTAGTAACTTCCCGTCGAATGCTTCGAGTAAGCTCTCGTGCAGCAATTTCAGCATGTCGATACCCTCTGTTTTCTGAATCCATATCTTTTCCTGTACAAGAGAGAAACAGAGCATATGAAAACCAATTATTGCATTTTATCGGTAATTAATAAGAAAAAGTCGATGGTTAGTAGCAGTCAGATCAGGAATGTTTCATAACAGCCATATACTGATGTAGTACGCAGTATTGCATACATACAAAAATACAACAAGAACCACCAATCAAAAATTCTTTTCATTTTTTTGCAAAAAATTCTCTATTCAAGTTCATGCCACCACAACCATTTTCACTTACCAAGTCCACAAAAAATGATACTTATGCTTACACATACACGACGTAAGCAGAATTTGTGAAAGGAATGACGTATAGAAGGTGAAAGTGTGCAAGTGACAGGTAGTCTCATATCACCCCAAACATACTATTCATCAATTTGTAAAACCTCGCCTTTTCACATCGCCAACCAATTTACTATACGTATACGCTAAGCTATCTTCAGAGTTACCAGTATCAAATCTAATGCTAACGATCAGCACTGAAAACTTTGCAAAATGATTTAATCTAATTAAATAATTAAAACGGTCGCTGATATTCATACCTTCTGAGTCGCTTGCTTCCGAAACTGGAGGTTCATTGGCAACATGTTGTCTTCCACTAATCAAATTGGTTTCAACAATAGGCCTTTTCCCTTCCAACTGTCGTCTAAACGAACGATGGTCATCCTGTGAAGATAACAAGCGTATTTTGTGGTAACTGAAACAGTTATTTTTCGAAACTGATATAACAATTGACAATTAGTTTACTCACCATTTGTTTCTGTAATGCAATAACATCGCCTGCCAACGGCCCCAGAGCTGTCAATTCTGTGTCTTTTCTGATAACCCATTCGATTAGTTCACGAAGTGATAAGAGTAGAGCATGCCAATGTTCCGCATTGCTTTCCAAACGATTCCTAAACAAGATCAATCACATACAACTTTATACATAATTTGAGATGTTACAATATATAGAATCAACTCAGTGGATAAAAATATGAAAACTGTACCGAATCGCCATTGAACGCTGTTTGAGACTATGCCATCGCTGGTTCATCTCATCTAGCCGTTTGATAAGTGCTGCTGCGTCTTCATGTTTGTCCATCGAGGATGCGACGACCCTCCCCGATCCACCAAGTGCAGACACTGTAGCAGCATGACTTTCAAGTTCCGTTTGCAATTCCTGAACACGAAACAAAATTGATACAAATAAGAAAATACTCGGATATTTAATTTGATAAACCTGTTAATGATTAAATTGTTGGATTTGGCGGCAGATGTAAATATGGGTACCCAGCAAAGCAGCAAAATGAATGTATGCGACCATAACACATAATGAAAATGATTTGTAATACAACATATTTAAGATTGGATGTAAGTCCTTATGATCAAACCTCTTCAAAAGCTTCCAAAATGTACATAATCCGGTAAAAAATATAAATAAAGCGTGCGTCTTCCCTACAGCACGTAATTCTGATTCTTCGATCCCGTCGAAGAATGGACGGTTCATCAATGCCAAAACGTTGAAGGCACTCTTGTACATTGCTATCACCAATACTCCAATCATGAGCAACGACAGGCGTGAAATGTGGATGATAATGGTAACGACTACGCTGTCGATCATAAGTTGGTTTTCCGCGACCCCCGTGTGCCCTTGCTCTTCTGGACGAAGCATGTCGAAGACCTCTGTGCCCTCGGACAACTCCTCCTCTACTACTGCTAGTATTTACATTACTACTGGTGTTGAGATCAAAAATTCTGGAATACCTTACTGAACTACTACCACTACGACGTCGGATTTCTTTGGCATCAGTTGAGGTAGGACTATAACTAGTTACACGAACAAATGGTGAGATTGGACTTAACGATGAGGTGGTAGTGACAACTGTGGCAGTGAAAGTTGGGGTACGGGACCGGCTTGTTTCCCTAATATCCCTAATATATGGCAGTAGAATAGGAGACGTAACTGCAGGAGATCTTGCAGGAACGTCTGCATCCGGCCTCGGATACCTGTAGTAGGATCCAATAGCTGGCAATACTGGTGGAGAAGGGGTGTCTCCATTGTTGTTACCGTCCCCTTGATCATAATAGGAGGGAAAGGGCTCTGGTTGCTGAACACTTGATGGCAAGAAGGATAAGCTGGTATCCAATGAAGCTCTACCAACAGACTCGTACGCTTCCGAGTCCCGTTCCTCCTGAGAGGTATCACCTGGCCCCTGAGTTGGAGGCACGGTATGAACACTTGCTTTGTAAGGACCATGGTAAGGGAAATGGGTAACGAGAATTTGGGTCCCTTTAAGATATCTTGAAGTGCTTCCTAAGCCCCAGTTCCAAAACTTCAGTTGGAGGGGCACAGGTTTCGCCTGGGGAACGTCCTCAGGCTCTTCCACTCTGACAATTTCTCCACTTCCTCCTTGCTTTATGCGAAATCCACCTGGTCTTCTTGACGCTTGGTATAAGGGAGGGGTTGGACCCCTCCCTTTCAATGAACGTTTTCCAAACAGTGGTATTCATGCATAAGATGGAATAATGTAAATGTCACCTACAAAATGCGGCCCAGTCAGATAATGCAGTATATCAATTCATTACGACGCTCCGAGTCGCTTCCACACTCCACACAAGAGAAGAAGATGTATACGAGAATGTCTTTTTCGGCTTTTCACATTATGCTTATTAGACTAATGAACTGTAATTCTTTGAAATTGCTTATTTACGTAACCACATACTAAAACACTCATCTAATCTTCACTGAAGAACTGAAATATGTAGTTGCTGAAGAAAACATTGTGTAGTGCATTGACTATAATGAATTCGGCAATAAAGAAATGAAGGAAAGGAGTGCCCTCATCAAGTTGGGACACAGACACAGTCGTTGTCACTTGTCGGCTGCTGACCAGGTCTTAACGGTTCAAGTCAAGAAAGCTAAATGGGAAACAGATTATTTTGTTCTTAACTAAAATATTGGTTCATCTTTATGATCATCACCAAAAAGATGGCAAGACACACATATGCCATATATAGAAACATTCAACACACACGCACGAGTTTTCTGACTTGCAGATTCTTTGACTACTAAACTAATATGATGATGTCCTCCTTACTTCACTTCACAGCAAGAAGCGTAATAAAATTAACATTGTATTCATATCATAAAGTGAAACACACGCACATGTAACATGTCAGAATGAGTCTACGCACTTTTATACGCATATTTTCGTGAATACACTTAAGTTTCTCCTCTTCTTGAAAGTGTATGATAATAATATTTTGCACGCCATTTTGTGAATTGAGATAAAAACTTTATTAGTGCCATACGCATACATGAGCTGTTGTTACAAGCACCAGAATGAACCCCTACCACTCCACCAAACATATTGCACGTAGTGGTAAATGAAACGATACCAATGACAGCAAAATTACCAAAGATCTACCTCCTACTCCAAAGGCTAACCAATTTTTTAACGAAAAGTCTCTGAGTGATGATGGTGTTTGGTGTTTGTACATACATAAAAGATATGGCCAGTAGCTTACACGCGAAGAAGATGAAAGATAAAGCAGTAAAAAGTAGATCATTTTCATTTCATGGATAAGTGATTTATGCATATTAGGTGAGTGAGCTTAGAATATAAAATTCAACTAGAATATGTTTATGACCCATCAAACATCTACTTTGACTTGTTTTAAACACACACTTTCGTATAAAGATTAATTTGAGATATGGAAAGAGAGAGGTTGGAAGAGACGGCAAACATCAAGAAAGATGACAACGACAACAGCGAACGCAATGCATATGCCGCTGGGTTCTAGTTCTACCATCATTCTTTGCGGGGCGGTCTGTTAATTGTTTTAGCTTCGCATGGCCAACTTAAAACGCAAAAAACGCTAAATCGTGTCCAATTTTTTGGCACAAGCGCCTTCAGGCACAATTTTCCATGAAAAATCAAAATTACCTTTGACGTATCTATACAACCAAGTAGCCACGAGTAGCTAATGTAATTACCTGCTAACTATCCCGCATCTAACCCAATACCCAACAAAACTAAACATCCCTTAGACTCACGCTTACGTTCTCATACAACCCTTTTCGACAGAAAACCACAAAAAAATCATATAAACACAAGTTGCAAGTAAACAATCATAGAAACTGTCAAGTATGCCGAGAAACATTGCAGTAGAGAGATTTTTTGTTTGTGTTTAGAAAGTATACGTTGCTCTGGTCGATGCTATTCGTACGTCAAGATTCTTATTTTCGCTTTCTTTAAAGTTACAATTTTTATAGCAGCAAAACTTGCTAGGAAAGGTTCGAATAATTTTATGTCAGCTATGATCATTAAAATAAACCTTTCTGTTTTTAAACATTTACTTATCCTGCTGTGAGCAAAAGAGAAACATATTATCGGATACATGCTAACATAGCTTACTATATAGTGACGTTTTTTATATATAAATTTAAATTTTTGAAACCATACATATACACTAAAAGCAAACAAAGATTTGCCGCTTTGAGAAAAGGTTTTACACAAAATATACTCGCGCAGTATATGTATTTTGTGTAAAACTGAAGTTTTATGGCAAGCAAAACATGACACAAACAATTAAGCGGTGACACAAGAGCTATATAAAGTGAAATACCAAACCAAATACCATTTTTGTGACAAAAAAGGAAGAAACATCTTTCGAGGATCACTTGAAGAATGTGTACTTCCACGACGAATAAACAGCACGCTTCGAAATATTATATACTTATACATGAATAATCAATGCAATGTTTGAATATGTTATACATTTGCATGTAAATACTTTTTTAAACCTTTCGATAATTGTAGGGAAATGAAATTCGTTCTATCTAACACTGATGAAAACTGCTATGGCCTAACTCGTGCTTACTAATTTAAGTCAAACACATAGCAGCTATTCAGGATTCGGTTACACTTGCCTGAATCACCTGAATATACTTTTCCAATCCATGTTACAGGGGAAAAATATACTGATTTTGCACACATTGGGACTTGGTACCACCACACCGACCAAACAACGATGAATGCAATGTTTAGGACTGTGTATTATTGAGTCTGACTTGACTACAGACAGACCAAAGACTTCAAGTCTGGATCGTTTTAAACTAATAGATATTATAATATTGAAAAGTACTACTTAGGAAAATCAGCCGATGACCTGAATGTTGATTTTCATGCAAATATTTTACTTCCAGGATGTAAAAATAGCTGCGTTTTATTGGTGTCTAAGCAGAACTAGTAAATAATTCTTATCCGATAAAATAAATTATTATGGCTGTGGATTTTTTTGCGTTCATAAATTTCGACATTTGGAGTACTCCTCCCCCTGCGATCCTGCTTTGCTATGAATATGAGCTTCATGTCAAAAATTATTAAAAAAAGATATTTGTTGATTTGCTATTAAAACAACAATCGTGAAAGCAAATGTGTTCATGATGATGAATGATTCGCCGCTACCATCATCACCATTATGGTTTGCCACAAAAGTTCAATCAAATTATTTTCAGAACCAAGTGAAGCCCTCAAATTATCAGAAACACCGCTGCTACTGTATTAATCATTTTAATACCAGATTTACATCTATCTAAATTGAGGTACCCAACATGTTTCTGTGTGTTGTATATTCCGATTTTGTGAGAGTTCAATGCAACAGAACAGCAAAACAAGATACAACAACCAGACAGAATAATTTATAATTCGTTTAATTAAATGTCACAGCAGGAAGTACTGCAACAACAAATTCGTTGTTTGTGCTTACCTTCAACATAGTATTTTACGTAACGTCATTTCCTTGGGCATCTACATATAATAATATGTTTGGTTTGAGCTTTCGACTATGAGCATGGCACCATGTATAACGATGAACAATCCTCACGATATTTTCCCCCTACCTTGACATTTGAACCTCACCTACTGGCAAATTAATTTAAGAGATTCAAAGGATTTCAATTTCGCCATGAGTTTTATGTTTATGTGTCGAAAAGCCATACAAAAATGCTTAAAAATCAAACTTCAATATATAGTACCAATCGTAGGATCTTCATATCATCTTCATATTTTCCATTTGATTCAGTCCGTGAGAACTCAGTAGACAAAGTGACACTTTCCTTACGATAACCCTTGCGCTACCAATGAAATATCCAGAACGTACTGACAAGACTGATTGTGTGTACAATGGCGCTTTTTTATTGTGCAAATGAAATTTAACAGATGTCCGTCCCCAATATGTATGATGAGACAGGTTTAGGAATTCCACAAAATTATATTGGGCATTACTTTTTTTCCTCTTTGTTTTGACAAGGACATGCTTAATCAAAATATAATCAAATCGTTGTTAATCAAGTTAGGTTTCTTCGTTTGGTGTGTCGTGTCGTAGTTGTTGCTTCAAAAAGTACTTACAACACTTTACAAATGAATGAACAGCTCATAAAGCTTAACCTGTCATTTACAGCAAACAGCAACGTAACTATTCACTTGTCGAATAAAATGGGGAAAGATTGACTTGTCAAGAGACACTTCAAACTTCTATACACTAACCAGATTCAAGTTACAATTTTTTAAATGAGCCTTATTTAATCGATACAAGCATATTACATTCATTTCTCGCCCTATTTCTATTTCATTCATGCGGTTATAAACGACGTTTTAAGTGCGAGTGTTTCGAAGTGAAGGATATAATCCCTGAGCGCAGTACGCAATCGACAAAAAGAATTTTACGATTAATGAAAACATTAATCCTTTTTGGCTTTAATTTCATTAAAGTCTTAAATCTCTGTGATTTCACACATCAGCGGCACCTCATATTCAATGTTTAAAGAATTTTTCATGATCTTATCAAAATCGACAATGAACTCTACCCCAAAATAACTATCTGGAAAATTTGAAGAACATACAAAAACTGTTGGGAAATGGGAAATATTAATATTTTATCACAAGCTGTACTATCATCATAATTCAAATAAATTGAATGAACTGATTTATGTGCCAGTGCCAAGCCTAAAGATGGTACGAATATGAACTGCGGATGACTATAGTAAACATTATACTCTCATCTCATTCTTCCATGCGTACTAAACATATTTCATACGCATAAAGAATGTTTATCGTTTATCTTATTAACCTGGGAAGTAAAATTACGTAATAATCCCTCTTCGCCCCATAACAAGCAAGTTCAAGTATTTCAAAACAGGGCCAAGCATACGACAATAAGTTGATCGAATAGCAGAGTTCATAAAACTCCGTCTTTGACATGTAAGCTTGCAGATTATGCCACAAAGATAGGCCACAGGGTAAACGAATGCCATATTAAAATCAACCAAGTGCTAAAACCATTGACTAAAACAAACCATAATTATGAGTTCGTGCACATGCACAAAGTTTTAGCTCATCTCCTTTTTTGTCAACGAGTGACGGTGGGTGGAAGCAGCATACATAAATCAGCACATGCTGTAGAATTAATGCGTTTCTGAAAGGAAAATTGTTCGGCTGAATCCATACATATCCTTTTTCAACTCAACTGATTTCATCGTGTTTCAGCGAAGAGGGAAAACATTACATGCGTCAATATAGCAGACTTCTGACTGACTTCGTGTCTAACTGATCTGACAATGTGAACGTTTCAGCTTGGAACACAACTTGTTATTAATAGCTTCAAAAAGGCCTAGGGATTGACAGAAAATTGAAAACGGGTTTAACTTTCGGACCAGCTTCCGGACATAAATTCAAAATGAGCAGCAAAGATAAACTTTAAGATATCGTTTCGTTCCTGATTGGACTGACTTGACTTGCTGTCTGTTTAAAAAGACATCAATCTCTTCCTTTTGTGTTGTTGCTGTGTGGTGCGTGGTGTATCATTAATATACAGATATCTTTGCATTTGTGTTGCTTTAAAATAAACTTTAAATACATCGTATCCGTGAACAAATACACTAAACACAATATATATCTTAAGCTTTTCTAAAAATATCTGCACATAGTCAAACATTATTTTTTACTCTTGCAGAATAAATATAATACATAATATAAAGGTAGCTTTTCTTGTGACAACATTTTTCCTTCTATACGCTGAACAAACATGGAATGGCATAATATGTATTCCTTCTCAGATTATAGATACATATTATTACATGGAACAAAGGCCAGAAAAAGTATACTTCTTTATGCTTGGGATTTCACATCCACATCAAGCATCCATAAAACTAATGAATGACACTTTTATAAAAGATCATTGTTGCAATGTCCTACGTGTCCCATGTCACGGAACTGTTATCTTAAGGTGCATCTTGTCGTTGTCAATAAACACTTGTTTATTTATACCATACTTTTTTATAACCCATAATTCGATGCATTACCCACAAAATTATAGGATAAAAACTTAGCTCCATATTTAGCAAAACAACAATGTAGCACACAAACAGCATGAAACCAAAATCATGAATATTTAATGAATGAATAATAAGTAATATATACTAACTAATCATAATCAAATTTCTCATTGTGCCGTCAGCCCCAGATGTAAATAAGTATGAACGATACTTTGTTTCAATTTTCCTTTAACATACACATTAGGCCAAATATACATCACAGTGATTGAGATTCCAAACAAAAGCGTATTTAGCACTTGACTATTAACTTAAATTCTTTAGTTTATTGATAGTATTTGTTTGCATAAGTAATTCTGTCTAATAAATTATCAAAGATCAAAGGCATCATTTATCATATCAGACGCGTTGAAGACAAGGAATTATTTTACTATATGTACCATCATTCATTGTAAAAAACACAGAAAGAAGTTTTACTTGCTCGCCGTTGATGCGGAGAGTAAGTGGGTAGAGATGTTAATCGATGAATGCGTGAGGTATTACGACATTACGTTAGCTCTGTATCTTACTGAACTTTATAATAAAACGCAAATCATTTAATTATCAACCGCATAGGTCATCATCATGCATATTATGTATTTGAACAATATTCAAATTCTATACGAAGCCTTCATCACACAATTTAATACATGACTTAACTTGTACTTGTAACAGCTAAAATCTCCATTATCTAAAAATGAACTATGTTTTTCAGTGAAAATCTACCATGAAGCAGATCACACTGACCATAGAGTTTGCTGAAATATTTTATACCGTTTTCTTGCCAATCGCCTACTACTTACTTTCACTAATCAATTCTTCATTCGGCGCATCGACATAGAAAATTCTACGTTTCTACTTTAGTTGACCTTCATAGATTATCATATCACCAGTACTGTCAACATTACCCATGCAAATCATTCAAGCCAGGGCCATTCTTTGTCACTCGGAGGCACTGAAGATGGTTAGTGCTGGAATCCTAAAGAATTTGTTTCTGATACTTTCTATGATTATATTATAGCCACGGACAAATCAGGAAAGATCGGAATTGTACAACTTGTAGTACACAAAGACAAAAATCTACTAAAATATTCTCGCAACAATACCAAATATCTGAAAATGGTGATGCTTAAAACTGAAATAGATTAAAAACCATATAATTATGTCTAAAAAATTCTATTCCAGGTATTTTTTGTGTCCTTCATATTTTATTTGTTTCCGATGGGCACACCAAATCCGCTTTTTAACATGATCATTTTTCACACTTAATTCTTTACCACGTTAAAGTTTGTGCTTGCACTTTGTTTTCTAAACGCAGATGAATTATAATATGTATGGGTAGAATCCTGGGCGTGTGGTTTTCACGGTTTTTTATGATAAACATGCTTGTTCACAGCGTTGCGGTTTCAAAATAAGTTGTTTCTTGTTTTTTTCTTTTTCTTATGAACATCCATTTACTATTTTCATGTCGCTGTTGTATATTATATATAGAAGTGTATAGCACACGGTTAAATATATTTTGTAGTTGGTTTGCAGTACAACAAATATAGTCGTTTGCCACCACTAGTGCTACATAATGTTTTTATCTTTCTTCTTCTTTCTCGCATTTAGACAGGCAGCGAGACAGCTTAAAAGACCGCACACCAGAAAGGGTGGAATAATGATAATGAAGATGATAACAGTAAAATGCTTTGTCTGTTTACTGTTTGACCATTTCCCTGTGAACTGAGTCTGACGAGCAGAGACTTCAGTCATTTCATTTTTTCTATTTTTTAAAAAACATTTTGAACATGGCTACATATTTTGATGTATGTGCTTATTCGAGCAGTATATTGAGACCTAACAGCCTCCGGCAATACACTTTCAAACTTCGGGTTAAACTTGTGTTTTCAGGTGTGCGTGCATGTAGCACTATTTCCCTTATCTTGTGTACATATACCAAACTGTTGAAGGCTTTTGGTAATATTAAACACAGCACCAACGCTAAACGCTACCGAGGGAAGTAATATGTAAATGTAGATCCCTCTACATTAAAATTAAAGGAGCTAATTTTAAATAGGAAGAATACACTTAAAATAGGGGTCGACAAATTACGTCATTAATTATCTATTGGCTCATGTTCTTGCACTAATCCCGACTCCTTTACGACTCATGCCTGATGTTTTACACATCTTGCATAATTATTGCATACATTCCTATGTATTACGCGCATTCACAAATTCCTATCAACAACAACAGGGATAACAGAAATCCCAAAACAATGCGACTGAAAAAGATTTAAATTGAATTTAACTCCATTTGAAGGCACGAATTGTCTGGGACATGCCATTGGGAATTCCAGAGATGTGTTTAAACTATCCAAATAATCCAAAAACATTCCTATGTAATGACTATGTAGTGACGAAATATTTTTTGTCAATAAGAAAGGGTGTACCGCGTATTCGAATCCGAATATCATGATTTGTGGATATTTCATTTGGATACAATTTGCGCATTGATATATATCTCCTTACATTTATTAGTAATTTCATGCACGTGCTAGTTCAATCATGCGTTTCTACCAATCACTTTGATTTCATGAGACCACTTGTGATGTGGTTACTTTTTCAAACTTATAATAGTAACGTCACGTCACGCGATACATGCATTTTTCTTTATGAGTTACAAAACATTCCTAGTGCCAAAAAATAGTGGCTTTTATTCGTAAACCAACCTTTTGCTTATCCCCTGATGTCCGAACACACTTATCAAGAAATAAATGAGCCATTAAGGCTAGAGAGCGGCAACGGCAACGCATTTCAACACAACATAAGTATTTTCTTTAGATGATCATGCTGTACGTGAACCATACCATAACGAAAATGAAAGAAAAAACTTTTAACCATGGTCATCATGTCAATGTCATATCCAGAAAGTGGTTCGGACGTCTTTCTTTTTTTTGAAGGAATACTAGTTGCATGTATGGTGGTGATACAAGCGGCCAAATGTTTCAAGACAAAGAAATCTGTAAACACACTCGTCACCAACCGCAGTGAGTTGCAGAAATCGAATAAACTTGTGCGTGAAATTTTATCTTGCTTCGTAATAATTCCATTTCATGAACATTTAAATTCCAGTAGAAGCAAAATGATATGAAAGACAGATTGTGCACTTTTCTTCTGTGCAGGTACGCTCATATTTTTTATCCACTTAAATTGTATGTTGCCAATATCCAATGTGTATGCAAAAGTATATGTATTATACACTGGATTCTATACTATATGTATATCCATGTGAAACGTAATGTGATTGCCATCACGTCGCCGTTGTAGCAAATCATGCATGAATGAACAAATCAATCGAGGAAGTACGACATCCTCACGCAGTTCATCAAGATTTTATTTAACGTGTGTGGCGGACAGGAAGTTGGAAAGGGAATGTTACACACACCAGGACTCGACTCCAAGACCAGTTTAATAACTTGCAAAGGAAAAATCCATCTCCTCTTGCAAGTCTTGCAACCATGAACATTACCGGCTTAAGATGACAATGCTAAACATTTTGGTGAATAATAGCCGAAAAGAAAATTGATTTGCTAGAAACAAAATCGTTAAACTCAGTACGGTGTTGTCTACAGCAGAACATGTTGATCCGATGATTGGACTGTGTTCAGGTAGCAGTAGTATTTCATCAAGCCAGCAAGGGCATGCACTGAACAAGATGATTTGATTTGCATTTTTGTTTTGCATAAAATGTGTCCATTTTGTAGCACTTGCAGCAATTTGTTCAAGAGCAGACTTACACAAACACAACACAAAATCATTCATATACGAGTACGAATGAGAATGGTTGTTTTCAGTGCACGCATGATTGACAAGATATCAACAAAAATTATTATCGATTTTTATCGAATGAATCATCACATTAGTTATCAATTAATATATAGGTACGTATATAAGCCATAATATACAGGGTTACATTTGCAGTGCCGCCGCCATCGCCTGTAATGTGCGTACAACCGCTAATAAATGAAACAAAACTTAAAATTAACAACTCCATTTTTTAATTTTCAATCCATAGTCTAATCTACTTGGTAGGGTGTTCCTCATAATTTTTTTCTATTCTTTCATGTTACTCGGTGATAGCATAAATGTAGAAAACACTGAAGCACATCGCTTAAAAGCATTCACAAAATGGCAGTTTTGTGTCTTTAGGTAATATCTTAGACAAAATGAGCAAACTTATAATGACCATTCAGTATCGATACCTAAATGTTGTGTTTACTGAAAAGAAGATGCGTGCCGACTGCCGACCGATTTAATATCTGCCTGAATACGCTTTCAAACTTAATTTATTTTGTTACAAAGATACTCGACATTGAATTAACATACTTATGACTAAACTGAACGGGATATTAATGAAGAAAACAGACTAACATCCAGTTGAAGGTAGTTTTTATTCATACATACATCATAACAGATTTTTTAATTAGGTACATATTATACATTTTAACATTGTTTTCTACAGCCAATCTACTACACTGATGTGTTGTTGACTGCAGATAAACTTTACAAACTTACTGTCGCAATCCATCAAAGCGTATAAGATGTGCCAGTGTGTGGTGAATTGAACCTATACAAAGTAATTTTTTAAACTCTTTAAACTCTCATTGTTAGGCTAAGCACAAGCACACCATTCATTACACAAAATTCGCCTTGACCTTGCGGGTAGGGATTGTGTCACGATGATGATGACATCAGCTCAACTCTCCACAAAAAGTCAGTATTCAACGCATCATGCTTCATCAGCACTTCTCTATTTCATTTTATTCCTTACTTAGCAAAGTTGTAGAAGGCAGATAATAAATTGAAAAGAATAATATTAAAGGTTACGTAAGTTTAGAGGTGTGCTTGATTCTACACTGCGTACTGGTGAGGAAGAAATGTGAGAAGCAATGCTAGTCTAACTTCGATCGTCAATTCTTTTTTTAATAACGATTAACCATCTTGTCAAAAATTCATATAGTTGAAAGCCAAGTTAATAAAAAAACATCACTATTATTTCAAACATTCTTTCTGCATCACATATATATGATTCCTTATCAGTAATTTGAATAACATCTCTCTCTTGACGTAGACTATAAAGTATGCTTTAAATTATTCTTTGCATTCTTTTTACAAAAATATGGAATATAAAAATTTTCAACTATCAACATTTTCCATACAAAATTTGTTGTTGGAGTGATGCAAGAAGTTAGTTCTTGCAATACGATCAGACATTTTGTGAGTGTTTTAAGATTCCATTTTGCGATAAAGCACAAAAGGTCCATTAAAAAGATCAAACTTAAAAAATGAGAAAAAAACTCTTTTGTGTAAACCCTTTTTCTCAAAACTACATGCATCTTATGTAAATTAAATAGGATCTAGGAACCATAATCCATGCAGACATTTTTACAAGAGAGCGCGAAACAATGCACGTCTGCCTGCGTCTTGTGTTCATTGCAATATGAAGTGGGTGCCCAATAAAAGTTTGTCTCACTCACTCCCTTCCTGCTTCACTCGCCATTACACATTTGCTCGATAAAAAAAAGTCTGATAAACTTTTTTTTGTCCTGGCTTCCCCGTTTTTTGCCGTATAATGTAACGATGAGTATTAGAATGCGTAAAACGTTCTCCTTTTTGGAATACCGCTGCTAGCAAAGTTAGTAGAGGCTAAATATCATGACGAGTTTCAAATAAAACAATAACTACACATAAATGTTTCTATTCTCTACGGAATACAACTAATAACCAAACAGCATTGTCTTAACTTTATCCTTGCTTTCTTTTATTATGTGCCTCATGAATACTTCCAAACTGAATGCGTATATAACCTGTTGTAAACGTTTTAGGAAAATTTCAAATATCAAAACAAATAAAGTACTACTTTTGAATCACAATACCTTTCTGGGAACAAGCTACTGATTTTATACTTGCATTAATTAATACAATTAGAAGCAATACTGAAATTAAAAGACAATGCTTCTTTATGCAACTCGGTCTAACGTCAAAATATCATCTTCACCATGCAATCTTTCACTTCAGTTTAATCAATAGAGGAAATAAAATGAACAATGCAATACGAAATGGCTTATTGGCTAATCAATTTGAAGTTATAAAAAAACCTTCATTCAACAGCAAATAACAGCTACAACGCCTCTTTCAATAGTAGTCGATAAGAAAAAAAGCTCATCCTTTTTGAAGAATAAATTTTCCTCTAATGAATCTCGTACAGCTAGTATTAGTCCATCATAATGACCATGTATTCATATTCAGTCAGTATTCCAACAAAAATAGATTCATTATTGAACAATCAATAACAAACTGATAATTGAATTCCTTTACAGTGTAAAGCAGAACTCCTTGTCGATCCGAAGTAAAAAGCTGCACAATCAATTTTCAATTTCTCTTCACTCTCTCAGTTATCTTTACGAATATAATCCAATAAACTCATGCATATATGTGTATAATGATATTATTGCATTTACATATGTTATATAGTAAGCTGGATGTCTTTTAAATATGCTTGCGACGCCAAGCTGTTTGCCTAATTAGCTGGTGGGATAACGAATAATTATGTTATCAAAGAAACAAACGTAAGTGCAAGACAAGTCCGGAATAGTACATACAAAAGGACAGGCGGAAAGTAAAACGAGATGTTGATAATTTGGTTGTAAAGAATAAAGACGTTGCCGTACTTCCTAAAGTAGTAACAACTCTACAAGTGCATTTATTTATTTAAAATTTAAAGACACCGCACCCCACTATTCGTACAAGAATGCAAAGACAATGTCAGGAACAAGAAACGCAATGTTTTCTCTTGTCCCTATATATCTATCGTGCACAGAAACACATTTTAATGCTTCTTATGTGCTTGTTTTCATTATGACTTTGTTGGTGGTACAATTGTTTTCGAGTTCCGTGAGTCAAAACAACACTGTGCTGACATTAGAGAGGAAAAGTTGGGGTAAAATATTTCTAGCCTACACTTTGAGCAGTAACACTAGTATTATTTTAGTGCTGCTGTGTGCATTTCACCTTGTGACTTAACTTTCCACAAGTACAAAAACTAAAGATGAAAACTTGGATCCATCGACATTGCATTTCTCACAAGGGACTAGTTTATATATACACAGCGGGTAGTCATCTCAATTCACTAATTCACTACGTAACTTATATAAGACAGGCTATGTGCTACACAACACACCGAAAAAGCCCCTTTCATTCAATATAGTTTTTCAGTTATGTTTTCATAAGCCACAAAAACTTACTGCAGATTAGTGTATCATGCCATAAGAAATGTATGTACATAAAAGATAGAAAGAGCGTGGGTTGAGTGAGAGAAAATTGAATATAGATGAACATGGTATACATAAAGTTACCCTATAAAGAGTAAAATGTGCTGCAGTAGTAGTAGCTCTGCTGGCTTCCTGTTTGTAAGATCATCATATAAACATAAACCACCTTCTTCGTATCAGTAGAATAGCTGAATAAGATGGATATTAAAAATTATGAAAGAATGCAAGTTTATAAAGAAAATGCCCCGATGAAAAACAGCTAATATCATCAAACCACATGTTTCTCTCCTCAAAGGCAGACGTTAGTGTCTTGTTTTTCTTACAACAACAAAAATTGACAAGGTTTTTCTATATTTAATACCAATATCAACACCACCAACCGTGTGTGCTTATCTTGAAATAGCAGGAGAAACAAGAGAAGCATGTTTACATTGTGAATATTTTGAAATCCATTTAGGGAATAAAGGCAACTAAAAACTAATCTATGTATAGTGTACCAACTGGGAAAACGTCTATGATGAACATGGGTTTTTTAGACGCGAAACATCACATCGAAACAATATCATATCATGATGCGGTGAATATTTCTATACAAATAATAACACTACGTGTATACTTACTTACATATGTACATAGCAAAGTTGCAAATGTGTTCTATAAAAAGTGCTCATAGTAAATTTCGTCAAGTTTTTATAAATAATGAGGTCTGAAGGAAAGAAAGACTCATCTATTTCCTTTCCCCTTTAGCCCTTTTCTCCACACTGCAGGGAGGGCTGCTAGGCCAAACTAGTTAGCATCTTCGCAAATTTTCGAGATTGTTAAAGAGAAGAGTTTGACCATAAAGGGTAACTACTATGCGATAAAAAGAGGATAGTAGATGGAAATCATCAAACTGTTTTGTTCTAAGAAATACATAACTTTGCTACTATTTATTTAACAGAAACCAAGAAGTTCACACCACGCTTAATTTTACTTCATAACAATCTATCGTCACTATACCAGGCATAGCCGCCAAACTATTTGCTAGTATGCTGAATGCTGAATGACAAGAGTCCATGACACATAAGCCAAATGGGTGTTGGTGTTAAGAGTCTTAGGGAATTAGTGTTTACCCAGGCCCCAACGAGCATAGTAGGTGGAGTTTAGAAAGCCATGCATATA
>JAQFZG010001088.1:0-23848 GCA_034695465.1 Entomobrya nicoleti | reverse complement strand
TCCTCGTAGTCTCGCTCTGTTTAAGGTACTTGTGTATTCGGACATAATCTGGGTGACTGGGTGGGAGAGGAGAACCACGTAGGTCGTCCCTTCCTAACTCGGGCACGAAATCAAACAGTTTTCGGTCGTCTCTATTCTCATTTCGCGGGGGTCGTGGAGTAGAAAAGGTAAAAGGTAAAGCTTTTTCGGTACGAGGGATTGTCGTATGAACTGGTTCGGACGGTGGATTTAGAGTAAGCCTGGGAGGACCGGAAGTGGGGATGTCCTCAGTGCTTGGCTGGGTTATTTGGAATCTTTGAACCAGTTTTAGCTCATGATCGCTGTCTCGCAATGAAATACCTGCGGTGGTTGTAGGTGAAGATGTCAAGGGGGGAGCTTTTGTGAAATGCTTGTTTAGAGCTGACAAGGTCGCCATTTTGTGATTAAAATAACTTTCGAATTTTGAGGTGAAATTAAATTTGACTAATTAATATTGGATCAGTAAATAATAGGACACAAGTTCATGAAATGCATTAAAGGTATAATTCTTTTTTTTAAATGTAACTAAAAAACGTTTTCGTGTATATTATTTAATTTCTTTAACAACCGTTTAATTTATTAGTACTTTTGCCGTTACCTTGAACAAATTATTATACAGATATAATTGAAGTGAAATCTTGTAATTTACAAGTTGTAAAACAAGTCAATGGGTATAAACAACAGAGTACTTTGTGCTAATAATCAAATCATTCATGTGAGTAAAAAATCTAAACGAGTGAAAAATTTGGTGAGGTGAAAAGCTTGCCATTTTAGTAATAAATTGAATTTTGGTGTGAGTGAAAATTTAGAGTAATTTATTTTGGTACAGGAAATATTTAGTACGTGATAAGTCAAAAGAGCATTTTAAATAATTTATTAAGAAAAAAAATTATTCATTACGCAAATAATTTCAAATTTCGTTAACTACAACTACCATTTAAATATTACTGGCATGAGTTTGTACAATGACAGGATGACAATTTGTAAAACTTACAATTGTTTGTCTTATCAATTACAAAAAGAACTAGTCAATTACTTGCACGGTTAATAATAATTTTAGGATCTGTATTTTAATTTATTTTTTATTGTCCTGTCCACCCCCACATTACCAGTAAAAACACAAAGAATCTTGGAGTTGACATGAAATAGATTGATAAGCCAGGAAAATTAATAAACAAAAAAAAAACATTTTAAAACCATGCCATGGACAAAACAAACTGATTTTAAAAATTTATCATATATGTTGCTGCCTTGTAAACTCCACCTTCACCAAATACTTGTACTTTACGTCCTTCGGATTTCTTAAATGGTACACATTTCTGTCGTTCCATGTGAACCATCCTGCCTCACTGTTTTTAACAATTTGTCCCAGGGGCCAAATAACCCCATCAACAATTGTATTACCTTCAGGATCCGGGTGCTCCTTTCCCATAGTGATCTCTTGATTTAGATTCCACATGTTACACCAAGTTCCTTTGCTTTGGCTTTTGTTCTCGAGCCTTACTTCACACAAAAATAGGAAGACCGTATCTCCCACACTTGGCCAGTATCCGAAGGTTTGTCCGTTGGTTAATATGGCTCCATTGTAATAAGCCATGTTATACAAACGAATTCCTTCCACTGCCGTCCGAAACGTAGCCTGTCCAGTGTAATCAGCTTCAGCGTTTGTTGTAACCTCAAATGGAAAGAATTTATTTTCTAAAAGACGAGCGGTTTGATTTCTTGGTAAGGATAACCACAGCATCACCCTATGACCTTGATCCAAGTCTGGATTGAAAGCGGTGGTACATGTCTCAGAGGTGATCTTCAAAATTTGAACAATTTTGATTTTCGGTCTGCTGCTGGTACTCGGTTCCTGTTGAAGGTACATATGGATTAAGGCATAGTCTGGGTCATTGGGTGGGAGAGGAGAACCACGTAACTCATCCCTTCCTAACTCAGGCACGAAATCAAACAATTTTCGGTCACCTCTATTGTCATTTGACGGGGGTGGTGGTGCAGGAGTAGAAAAGGTAAACGGTTTAACTGCCATATGAACTGGTTTGGACGGTGGATGGATGAGAGTAAGCCTGGTCGGATCGGAAGTGGGGATGTCATCAGTGCTTGGCTGTGTTATTTTGAATCTTTGAACCAATTTTAGCTCATGATCGCTGTCTCGCAATGTAATAGCTGTGGTGGTTGTTGGTGAAGATGCCATGGCGGAAGCTTTTGTAGAATACTTGTTTAGAACTGACAAGGTCGCCATCTTCTAATTTAATTGACTTTCGAATTTTGGTGTGAATGAAACTTGTGTACTTTACATCGGAGCAGGAAAAACAATTCGACACATGTTCATGAAAAGGGATATAATATGCATTTAAAAAAAATGGGATGTGTATTTTTATTAAACAACAAGAAATTTTATTCACATTTATTTATTTAATTAATTTCTCTAACGACTGTTAAAAAATTGTTACTTTTACCGTTACCAATTAAAAAGATAAAATTGAAGAGAATTTAGTTGTAATTTACAAGTTGTAAAACAAGTCAACGAGAAAAAAACAGGATTTGTTCTACTCATATTATAAAATCTAAAATAAAATCATTTATTTGAGCGGGCCACGTTACCAAGAAAAACAAGCAGTTTTAAAAAATCTAAATCAGGGACAAATTCTTTGAGTTTCAAATTTTCAAAATAAAATACATACGTTACATCCAAAAAATTAAATACACTACGAGGTTTTATTTAACATTTTAACGAAGAATGACTGATGACACTTGTAAATCTTGTGAATTTATATGCTTAGTTAGTTTTCTCGGGAATGGTTAGAGATTACAGTTAGCTCTCTTCTGAATATTAATCAGCATGTCAAATAAAATAGAATAACATAACACATTTTATAAAAAATTACCATTATCGGGCTTGCCTATTTAAGCCAAAAGTTAAACGTGCTCTTTTTAGACTGGTGGCAATCTGTAAAACTTACAATTGCTTGACTTATCAATTACAAAAATAACTAGTAAATTACTTGCACGATTAAGAATAGTTTTAAGAAACGCTTTTTGAATGATTTTGCTCGAGAAATTTTTTAATTTATTGTCCAGTCCAATCCCCACATTCCTCACAGTAAAAACAAAAGGAATTTTGGAGTTGACATGAAATAGACTGATAAGCCCGGAAAAGTTTTCAATTACAAAAAATATACAAGACAGCAGCACAAACTGCTTTTCAAAATTTATGATAATAACGCTCCTTTGTAAACTTCACCTGAAGCAGGTACTTGTACTTTACGTCCCTCGGATTTCTTATAAAGTATTGATTTCTATCCCAAGCGAACCATCCCGCCTCACTGTTTTTAACAATCGTTCCCAGTGGCCATATGACCCCATCAACAATTTCATTCCCTTCCGGATCCGGGTGTGTGCTTCCCATTGTGATCTCCTGAGCCAGTTGTCTTGTGTCTAACGGAGTTCTCCCTTCACTTCCGTTTTTCTTCTCGAGCCTCACTTCACACAAAAATAGGTAGGCCGTATCTCCTACATTTGGCATGTATTTGGCGAAGGGGCCGTTGGTCATTATAGTTCCATTACAATAAGCCATATTGTGTAGACGTAGTATTCCTTGTACTGTCCGCCAAGTGTGATCATCATTCTGGTATCTAATAACGTCAAACGGAAAGAATTTATTTTTTAAAACACGAGCGACTTGTTTCCTTTGTAAGGATAACTACAGCATCATCCTCTGTCCTTGGTCCGCAGGTGGCCACAAGTCAGAATTAGAGGCTGACTGTGCTCCAGAGTTGATCTTCAAAATTTTAGAGATTTTGATTCCTGGCCCCTTGCCAATGCTGACACCTTGTCCCTGTTCAATGTACCTGTGTATGCGGGCATAATCTGGGTGACTGGTAGGGAGAGAAGAACCACGCAATCGGTCACCTCCTAACTCTGGAACGAAATCAAATAATTCTCGGTCGTTTCTATTGTCATTTTGCGGGGGCGGTGGAGTAGAAAAGGTAAATCGTTTGACTCCCGTATGAACAGGTTCGGACGGCGGATTGATGAGAGTGAGCCTGGGAGAACCGGAAGTGGAGATGTCCTCGGTACTTGGTTGGGTTATCTTGAATACTTGAACTAGTTTTAGCTCATGATCGCTGTCTCTCAATGTAATAGTTGCGGCGGTTGTAGGTGAAGATGCCATGGCGGAAGATTTAGTGAGATACTTGTCTAGAACTGTCAAGGTTGTAATTTAGTAATTTAATTGACTCCAGAATTTTGGTGTGAATAAAACTTATAATTTAAATTAGATCCGGAAAAAATATATAAATTACGGGGTAACGAAAAAGGAGTCAAATATGCATTTGAAAAGTAATGGGAAATAAATTTGCTTATGTATACTTATTTAATTTCTTAAACGACTGTTTAATGTTTGTTGCCTTTTACGGTTACCTTTAACAATTAAAAAGATAAGATTAAAGAGAAAAGTTGTAATTTACAAGTTGTAGAACAAATCAAATGGCAAAAAACAAGCAACATAGAGTAAAAAGCAAAGAGAATTTAGCACTTGACATGACTGATAAGACAGGCAAAAACCGATTTTTAAATTTGATGATAATAAGGCTCCTTAGTAAACTCCACCTTCACCAGATACTTGAGCTGAACATCCTCTCGTTTTTTTACAAGGTAAATATTCCTATCGAAATAAGGGAACCATCCCGCCTCACCGTTTTTAACTATCGGTCCAACTGGCCAGATGACCCCGTCAACAACCTCATTCCCTTCCGGATCCGGGTGCTCACTTCCCAAATCGACCAAGGAACGGTGCCATTCTTTAAACGACCACCAAGGTCGTTCACTTTGAGTCAGGCACACTTCACACAAAAACAGATAAGCTGTGTCCCCCACATTTGGCATGACATCCTTCCGGTGGTTATCGGACTTTAAAATTCCATTGTAAAAAATTATATCTTGTAAAGCCATCCCTTGATAAAAATAATCCCAAGTGCGCTCTTTACTGTTTTCACAGATTTCAAATGGAAACAATTTCTTGTCTAAAATACGAGCAGTTTTATCCTTTGGCACGCAATGCCAAAGCATCATTCTCTGTCCTTGGTCGTCTTCAGGTGGGAGCAGGTCTGAATTGGCGGAGGCGGTGGGGTTGGTCTCCGGGTCTATTTTCAAAATTTTAACTATCTTCATCCCTCCTGCCGAGTATTTTTCTAGTCCTAGCCCAAGCAAAAGGGCGAAGAACCAGCCACTGCTGATCCCTTGTCCCTGTTCAAGGTACTTGTGGATTCGGGCATAATCCGGGTGACTGGGTGGAAGGGGTGAACCACGTAATCCGTCACCTCCTAACTCGGGAAGAAAGTGAAATAATTCTGGGTTCTTTTCTGCGTTGTTTGGTACTGGCGGTTGCGGTGGTGGTGCAGAAGAGGAGGAGGAAGAAGGATTGAATAGAACTCTGGTCAGACCGGAAGTAGAGACGTGAGTGGTGGTGGTCGGTTGGGTTATCTTGAATCTTTGAAGAAGTTGCAAATCCTCATCGCTATTGGTCAATGTAATTGCTACTGTGGTTGTTGGTGAGGAGGTAGGCGTGAGAAATTTTGTGGGATATGATTTTAGAATTGAAAAGTTCGCCATTTTAGCACATGGTGTCATTGAAGATTTATTACTATTAATTTTGGTACAGGAAATTAATGGGTGATGTGTTTTGTTTACGAAAGGGTGTCAACAGTCAAATAAACATTTTTAATAAATTATTTTGGGAAAAAAATTCGTTAATTGTGCAAATATTTTTAACTTCCAGTTATTAATGGCATTGTTGCTAGTTGCTACTAGTGGAAGATGACTGAGTTTAAAAAATGCTTTAAAATGTATGTAATTTTAACACGTGTATATTTTTTATTTAAAAAATTACTTAACTACTTTTTAAAGATCTGCTACGTAATCAAAGAATAAAATGATTAGATGAGCTATTTTTTTTAAACGTGGTCTTTTGAGACTAATGACAATTTGTAAAGCTTACAATTAATTTCCAATTTGGCTGGGTAATCTTGAATCTTTGAATCAATTTCAACTCATGATCGCTATTTTGCAATCTAACACCTCCTGTAGTTGTTCTAGACGAAGAGGTCATGGCGGAAGATTTGGTTGAATGCGCTGATTTTCGAGCAGACAAGGTCGCCATTTTATCATTTAAATTGATTGTTACGATTAATGTGAATAGAACAACTGTGTGATGTGCAGATATTGGAAAAACAAAAATGTGAAGTCAAGGGTTCATGATAAATTGATATGCACTTTCTTTGAAATTGTACAGGAAAAATATTAAGTCAAAATTAATTATGCATATTTTTTAAATTTCTTTAACGACCATTTATAAATATATAACTGTTGCTAGTTGAAGATAAGCTCATGAAAAAATGTTTATACTGCATACAAATTTTTTATCTAAAAAATGCTCTTTAGACACTGATGACAATTTGTAAAACTTACAATAATAACATAATCATGATCAAATAGACTGGTTTGGATTACTTGGTAAGCCAACACCTAAATTGTAGTCAGTAGACAGTACATTCTCCGGCGACCTCGTGTCGTGTGCCAATAAAATGCTAGCTAGTTTGGTTAAAATGCTGCAGTGCAAACTCGTCTTCGTGACATTACACACGTTTTAATTGAAATTGTTCGAAATTAACAAAATTTCAATTTTCTGAAAATGGACAACATTACCATTCCCATTTTGTACGCAAACATGCGAAGTATTAATCCTGGAAACACAGCTGCCCGATTTAATACAAAAATCCAAGCATTACGTCATTTAATTGAAGGTCATCAGCCTGTGATCATCTGCGTTGTGGAGACATGGCTGAGAGATAGACATGAGGATGTGCATGTCGCAGAACGACTGGGTCTTGAGGATTACACTATATGGCGACAAGATCGTGACGCAGGTCATCCTGCAGGTAGTCTCAACTTACCCCAACTTTTAAAATATATATTTAATATACTATAATTTAAATTGGCAATTATTTTAAAAGGTAACGCATACGATGTCGAAGTAACTGGAATGGAAGGACGACGCGGCGGAGGAATCCTCCTGGCATGGCGTCACAACCACCAACTTCCAAATGGCTTTGCACTCACACTTGTACGGAATCCCAGTGAGGATTTTGGGGACAGCATAATGTCTGCTGATATTCTGGCAGGGGTCAATTGCCAAAATTGTGGTGGCACCGCAGAGAACAAGTTTGGATTTACAATTGTTTATCGGAGACCAGCACCAATAAGTTTGTGCATTTAAAAATTATGCTTCGACTAATTATTTAAATAATTAAAATTAAAATACTAAAGATAACATGTTTTTGAGCAGACAATGACCTTGATGACGAGGTGAGGCAACGACTCACCCACATGATAGCTGCGTACAATGATGAGTTAACTAATTATAATGGATGGAGCTTCGTTGGAGATTACAATTTGGTCGGGGGACCAGAGGATTCAAGTCTGGAGTACTTGGTACAATTTGCACAGGAAGGGACCACTAGATTTCCGGAGGGGGCTGGAACAGCTACTCATGTTAACGGGAATTGCTTGGATTTGGTGATTGCAAGTGTGGGGCATTTTGGGGAAGGTGAGGTGTCGCCAGAGCCATTAAGTGATCATCATGCCATAAGCTACACATTGAATTTGGGTCGATTGGAAAATGAATTGTGTGATCAATGCGATCAATCTTGATCAATTTACTAATAGGCTATATTTACAAATAAAATTTATTACTTTGTAATTCGGTTTGATAAATAAATCGTCCTAATTTCTTTTAAAAATTATGTAACTTACTGGCTTGGAAAACTTGGACCCTCATACTCGATTTTCTGTGATGTATTCTAAGTGTAGGATTATCGTTCAATTTCATACTTTCGTTTGTCGTGTGGCAGGACCATCCATCATTTTAATTGTTTTTGGATTTTGAATACATACTAGCTTTAGTGAATTCGTCAATTAATTTAATTTCCAAGATGGGCTTAAGGGGAGATGTCAACAGCGAACAAGGCGAAGATGTTGGCACTGGTGGAGAGTTTGGCGAATATGTGGGTCCTTTGCCGAATCCTGTGGGTCCTTCAACTCCAAAACCGAAAGGAGTAACTTACGAAGAGGTTTTCACGGTGCCCATGTCAAAGTGGAGGTCAACGACTAGAATCATGGTGATGTTGGATATGGTAAGTAATTTTGATTTAAAAAAAATTGTACAATGTACAATAACAATATATTTTTAAATGGTTAATTTATGGATAAATATTTTTTTTAATTTAGACATTCTCGTGGATTTTTATTGGATTTTGTGCCTCTTTCCTAACCAAAGTTAGCTTGACACTTTCACTCTACCCGAAAGAAAGCCAGTGGTCCAATAAAACAGCTGAGTATGCGAGTTCCATGTTGGGAACATTATGGGTGGTCTTGTTTGGAGCCATTTTGAAGAAAATGATGGGGACATGGGCTGGACTTAAATTACTTCAAGCTTGCTATGTACGTAAAAGAACTTTAATTAAAATTCAATTAAATTAAAAGTTAATGGAAATGCATAAATTAAAGTTTATTGACTTATTTCCTGGTGTATTTTTTAACAATTTTGCAGGCAGAGCGAAAGGACCAAGCGGAGAAACTCTCCAAAACTTGGCGTCTGATTAGCGTGACTTCACTGATTCTCTGCCCGGTGATTATCGCAGTGATTTTTGCGGCAGTTTATTGGGTACCCCCAACTAACCAGGAATTTTTGGTGTTTTTGGCATCCTTTTCGGTTATCTTGGGATATGGATGGTATTGGAGGATGTTGTCGTATTATGTGGTGTACAGATTTTTGAAAGAGTTTTAAATGAAATTAATGTGTTGAATGTTGACATGATAAATGAATGAGCAATTTAACACTTTCTCCAGATTTATATTTCAGATTTCAATTTTTTTTGTTTGTTTTATTTTTTTCATTTCCTTTTTCCATCTTTCTCCGTATTTCATTTTTAAATATTTTATTTAGAATTAATTGTAAAATCCTTTCCAAAACAATATATATATTTTCTATTGCAATAGTTAAATATATGAATATATATTCACCTTAATTTTATCTTAACCGTAAACTTTTTAAAAAGTAATAATCATCATTGTATTTCAGCTGCTTATAATTATATATTTAACATTTTGTTTTATAATTACTATTTACAATTTACTTGTTTCAGTTAAATGTACAATTTCAAAATACTCTTAAAATTACAATTAAATTAGCTATGTACAATTACCGCCCTAATTAAATAACTAATTATATGTACAAAGTATAAATGTGTAATTTTTATGCTTGAATGAGTGTTCAAAAAAAATTGACTCATTTGTCAAACAGATTGAATTATAATTAGCTTTTGTATCAATTTTACAATAAAACCTATTATATTTTATAGTTTAATTTATTTTAATGAGTTGAGATTGCATCATTATTCATCATTCATCATCATCAGTTTTGTATAAAATGTAAACTTTGTCCATTAAATTTTTATGCTCAAATTTACGCACGCGCAGTTAAAGAAAACTGAAATTATTCAAGTTTGTCGTTTTGTTTTGCTGAAAGATCTACGTTTATAGCTTCGGTCCTTTCGTCGTCGTCGGCGATGTAAATATTTAGTAAATTCTTAAATTTTCTTCGTACCAAAAAAAAAAATAATATGAAAAATATGATTTTGAAGTTATGAAATTTTCTGTTAATTTTTTAACTATGCATCAAATTTTAAAAAATTCCTTCCGTTTATTTAAAATTGCCATTCCATTTTTTTGTAAAAAATAAAATCTGTGATAATATATTTGCCAGTTTCTTTTATCTGTCGTTCCAGAAAAATAAATTTTTGAAATAAATTTTTTTAGTAGCCAGAAAAGGTTGCAAAAAGTTATATTTTTCAAAAAATTTATTAAAAATTTAATGTAAAAATTTGTAATTAAATCTACATATTTTTTTCAGTAGTTTATAAATTTTTGTTTCATTGCCTTTTTTCCATTTCAAAATAAGTATTCTTTTTTTTTCTTTACAAAGTTTACATACAATTTTTGCATTTGAAGATTTTCATTTTTTAAGTTTAATTGATACTGAAATTGTATTTAATATTTTTTTAATGTTTAATGTAATAGTTAATTATTATACTGGTTTTTAGCACAACAATAATGTTCCTTTTTTGAATATTTCTGTTTTGGGAGATCAAAAAAACTGATGTTTTTAAAATTTCCTTTTTCCAAAAAATATATAATTGTACATTTAAATATATAGTTCGTTCCATTTAATTTTTAATTGTTTTGTTTCAGAGAGAGAGACCGACAATTTGACAAAAAATGACACAGGACACGTTTTTTAGACGCCAAAAAATTATACAAAACCCATTCTTTGGTTTTTTTTATGGACAGATTAAAAAAATAAACTAAACTGATTGTTTCTTTTAAATGATGATAATTAAAGTTTAATGTGTTCTAACTAACTATAAGCTGCTTTTGTGTGTGTAATTATAATTATACAATTAAAAATATATATAAAGCTACTATAAACTTGAGATAATATGAGACTATAAAACTGACACTGTAAATTAAAATAAACTTTTCTTTAAACATGGCAATCCAAGTAATTCCTCAAAAAAAAAGTTAATTATTGCACTAGTTAAACTTAAATGATGATTTATATGTGATGTAACTAACTAAAAAATATTTTAAATTCATAAAAAAAAATTGTTTCAGAAGATCAGCATAAATTTGTGTGTATGTTCATTTTTGATGCGTTTCGTTTTTGTGGGACTGGACTGATGAGAGACGATGAGTTAAATTAATTATTTTTTTAATTGTTTATCTTTAAATCATGTTTTTGTTCAGAGAGACGAGGACGAGTACGCCGGAGAGATCAAGCTGTCCATCATGGGCATCGTGTGGTGATTATTGTAATGATTGCCAACGTTTCTGCTCATATCACTCCTTCGTGACTCCAACCCACACTGACTGTCTTGCTGAGCAAATGTTGAGGGGGAGGGGGATGGAGAGGTGGATGTGGGGGGTTGAGGGGACGATGCAGATACTATTGTTGTTGAAGAGGTGCAGCAAGAAGTAGCGATAGCAGGGGCGGCAGAGGTGGCGGACGAACAAGTTACTTGAGAGGATGTGGATGACACTAGTGAACAGGAAGATTGATGACCACCGATACCAGGAGGTGATGGTGGAGGGGATGGTGAGGTGCTACTACTGCACTGGAGGTCATCACCGGAGGAAGAAGGTGGTGCTGTTGTGGAGCAGCTGGTTGTTGGAATACTACTACTGGCCATTGAGTAATCACAAGAAGCACCGTGATGAGAAGATGAGGAGGATGAAGTGGAGGAGATGATGGGTAGTGGAGATGATGAGGTGGATGGACAAGTTAAAGTATTACTAGTAATCTCACAGATGTCACCACTACTGCATGACGACAACTCTTGTTCAGTTATTTCCATTGGGGCTACTGGTTGTGCGCAACTTGGAGGGGAGGGACCTCCCAAGTCTGGCAAGGAAGAGGGAGATGGTTGGTGATGGTGGGAGGGGGATAGATGATAACTTTGATGGTGATGAGGGCTATGATGATAAGGTGATGTGGAAGTACTTGTTAGTGGGCTACTAGTTGAAGAAATTATTGCACTGCCGCCGGATGAACAAGGTGATGTGGAAGATACGATTGAAGAGGATGACACAGAAAATTCTGAGGTGGTTTGTGGAGGTGGTGGCGGTGGGGCTAAGGGAGAGAGATGACTATTGGAAGGGGGCACTTGGGGTGGAGGTGGTAACGGACTTGAGTAGTAGTACGAGCTTAGTCCCATATCTAAATCCGCATCGGAATAACCAGAGTCACATTCTAAGAGAGATGAGGATCCGCCATTTATGCTGCCTACGTCAGATAAGCTGGAAACGGAACCTTGGGTGCTGATGGAAGTGGTACCATTTGTACTGCTGGTTGTAGATGGACTGGAATTTGGGGGTGGTGGCAACAGTAAATCTTGCTCGTAGTCGTAGCTGGTCGTGTGAAATGGTGTGGGTCGGGGAGAGTTGTAGTCGTAGGCTGACAGGTAAGGCGCGTCAGTGTACGGATTTGGAGTCAGGTACGGATCATGACCTGCACCGGCCCCGGGACCACCATTAGAAGGTACTGGAGGTAACATGGAGGGAGGATGGAGTAGAGAGGGAAGTCCTCCCATTGGATTTCCTCCATTTCCAAGCATTAGACCATTTAGACTACCAGGACGAGTATCTGTGATTTGTGGTTGACTTTGTTGAGGTCCTCCGTTTGGACTGCCGGGGGGTAAGTTGGGAGGAAATGGATTTTGGGGTTGTTGTTGTTGGGCTGGAGGTGCGGGCCAGAAGGAGGGAAGTCGCTCCCTGCTTTTTAGATTTTCTTCGGGGGACGAGCTGGAGGAGGATGAGGAGGAAGAGTTGCTTGCTGCCTCGGCGTCCTCGTTACGAATTTCTTGTTCGATGTGGCGTAATGTGTTGCAGATGAGGACTGAGCGGTGGAGACTGGGTTCCACGCAATTCTACAAAATAAATAATTGAAAACCCATTATAAAAATATTCCTTTATGGTTTCAACATTAAATTAAATTGTTAGTGATTTTAATTGTTTTGCAATTCTTACCGTTCTAAACTTGTTCAATTTACACAAACTGAGGTGAAGCACCGTCGACCTCTGCTGTTTGTAGGTACAAAGCTCATCTTCATCATCGTCGTCATCGTCATCACTCGCGTCAAACTCTTCCCCGCTATTAAACAAGTCTTCGGAACTAATCGAGTCACAACTTGATGAACTTATGGCGTCATCAAAATCATTTCCCCCACCATTCTGCTGGTCACTACCTCCCGCCCCACAAGAGGAAGATCCCCAATGTCCTCCTCCTCCCATACTTCCTTGACTGCTTGTACTACTTTTCCTTGCCAATATTGTGGAATCTTGGGCAGCCCCCAGATTAAAATAACTTTTCCCATTTTCATCCTCCGTGATAACTTCATGTGGACTTCCAGGTCCGTTGTTTGACAGGAGTTGGTGATCCACCAAACTTGTTAAACTTGTAATGGAGGGATGCATGCCTTGATGGTGATGATGATGGTGGTGATGATGAGAGCTACTAAGGTGGTCATTAACTCCACCAACAGAAACTGGAGTAGCTTTGGCAGGATTGTTCCATTCCAAGGGGTCAACCTCAATGATTGGGTCAATTGGACTGAGCACTGAGTTGGCAAGGTGTTGATGGTGATGATGGTGATGATGATGCTGCTGCTGCCGATGGTGATGATGGTCAGGTCCCAAAAGACTGGCAAAACTGGAAAGAGGATCTGAATTATTGGAAGCTGTCCCATGATGACCATTGATTGTCTTGTTGCTACTGTATACTCCACCGCTACCCCCCACGGGAGAGTGGTCAATTATGGCAGGAGCTGGAAGTGCCTCCAAAGATGACTTCAAGCTTTCCAAAGGATCCAAATGAGTTGTTGTACCATTCGAATGGCAAGATGAGTATTGAAGGATGCTTTGACCGCCACTGACTCCACACTGGGAAGAGAGTGAGGATGGTCCACCACCACCACCCCCACTTGTGAGTAAGGTTCTGGCAAGAATGGAAGTGGTCACTAGCTCTGTACTCCCAACATGACCATTATCTTGACCATGATGATGATGATGATGATGAGCCCCACCATTTGTTATGATTTGTGTGGTGATTTGATGTTCACCCAAAACCACCCCATCTACAATACCAACCTCTGTGTTTCCCCCGAGGGGCAGGTTTGTATTGTTGTTAATGCTGTTGTCATTGTTGTTGTTGTTCAACTTGGCGATTTTTGCGGAGACTACCTCGTCACCTTCGATAGGGGACGGGGTCAAATGTCGCTTTGTGGCTAGGCTGGCGACTCCCATTTTTGAGGGGCAAGAGTCAGCGGGCTTCTCGCAGGGAATAATTGTCGTAGGTGCTGATGCAGGTTCCTATTTAAAAAATAAATAAAAATAAACAATTTATTAATTAGTTATCAAAATATATTTTTTTATCTCAAATATCCCCAAAAAAATATTCATTTCAATTTCATATCATCTCTTGTAACGTTGCTTTGTTTATAATTCTTTTGTACTTCCACCCACGCATTTAAATCAAAAGTATACCAAATCCATGTGCTCAGACAGACTCATCCACAAAAATAAAAGCACGTGAAAAATTAAACCCATCAAAATAACCAAACAAAAAATTTTATATGTTCAAAGTACGCAATAAATTGACAGGCAGACTATCATTCATTTTTCATTCATTTGATCTATGTGACTCGTCTCGAGACTAATATTCAGAGAGTGAGTATACCTTGTATTCAGTATTCAGTATTCACTTGCAGTTTTGTACGGAGGATGCAAGGCCAGTAAAGTAAAGTTAAAAAATTATACCGTATAAATCCTTATAAAAAGACAAACTAAATATATATATCGTATAAATTCCAATAGTAGCCCATATATCCCATTTTACTCATAATTTATTCCCACATTACATTACATTTATATTTTGCAACTGTGGCTTGGCTTGTCTCTTTTGGCTGCTGAATATGTGGGCATGTAGTAGTGTGGGTATATTTATGACTTTGTTTTTGTTATGAGATTTTTTTTTTCTCGATGCGATATACACACAAAAGCTTAGCTGTTCGAGAGTCGAGTCGAAGTCGAGTGCTAAACTTTCAACATCAACCAAGTCAACTCAGTCAGTCAAGTGGGTAATGAGGTCGCATTGCACACTGTGCTTACATTTATGTTTAAAAGCAGCAGCGCTTCTACAACACGGCAGCTTCAGTAGTACTACTATAGTCAGTAGTTAGTTAAATGTAATGTAATGTAGCAAGCTTATTTAATTTTTTATAATGTTCGTTTCGTTAAGTTAGATGCATGCACATATTCATGAGAATATGCAAGGCTGCTTCTGTACTCTTTTTAATGCAATTTAGTTTCATAAAAAAATTCAATTCTATTCAGTGAACTGCTGAACAAAAGTAGACAAGTTATTATTACATTTCCTTCTCCTTCTACTTGAATTGAAATTTTTTGAATGCACTCTCCGTCCAATCCAATCCAATCCACACAGTCAACTCTCATAGTAGTCACCGTGCGTCCACCACCGTCTCATCGTCATCGTCATACATCAACAAATCAAACATCTGCACTTAAGCTTTGTACATGAGTTCATACATGAGTATATTTTTTAAATTGCAAAAAAGGGTTAAAGCAAAACAGAGGAAAAGGCATCTTAACAAAGTTTGCTGAATAATTTTTTTTTTGCAATTTATCTCTCATGTGTGTGTACATTGCATATATATGATACACTATGTATGATGTGTAAAGGTAACAATGCAAGGTTGGTGGTGGTGGTGATGGTGTGGGATACTGTGATATGTCTGCAAATATGCAATGTTGAATGTGGATTTGATTTTGGATTCACATTTTTAGTACAAATCCTTGATACTACGCATGCTACATGAATAAATATAAGTTTACTTTGTAGGATATACTTCTACTGCGTTCATTACACTTCAAACATGATCATCATTATTATCCTCGTCGTCATTATTGCAATTCTTCATGAAAAAGAAATATATACGTAAAATGGGAAATGGTAGCTTGTGGTTTAAAATAATAAAAGGGTTGAGATTCAGTTGAAAAATTTACGGTATTTTTACATGACTGCTTTAGATGTACTTTTTGCATGCAATTGCAATAGCAAGTATGAAAAGGGTTAAGGAAAAATGTTGTGAAATTTCTTAGCTTGGAATTTTATAAAAATTCAAAGTTTCGGAAAAAAAGAACCCGGCACGGGAGGGGGCGTCATGATAATGATAAGCCTCAGCTTGTCAACTCTGCTAATATTCCTCACGACTTTGACTTGTCAGTACAACTTGTCAGTGAAGGACTCAAAAAGATGAACTACAACTTTGCAAACAGAATAACATACAGCATCACAGCACTTAGGCGTACTTTGCCCTTTTTACTTGTATGCAATTTGCAATGAGCTTCTAATTCCTCAAATCTTTCAAACTCAAAAAGATTTTTTTTTTCTTTAAAAAAATGAATCTCAATTCGTCTATCGCATTGCCATGCACAAAAAAAAAGTACAACCCTTTTTTTTCTTAATAATTTTCTAACCACCACCACCATCATACGTACGTACCACCATCAAAGCATCAGAAATCAATGCAATTGCTTATTTTAGAAAGTTATAAGTTCTTCTAATAAAATAATTTTTTTACACTGTTATATGTAGGTATTTATTGTGTAATTATTTTAACTGTTATATTTATATATTTAAGCTTTCGTTTTTATTTCAAGATAAAAAATAAATAAATATTCCGGGGTCAAAGGGCTTAAAAAATTCTCAATATCCAGATCCATAGCACATGAAAAAAGGAAGAAGGAAAGAGATACGGATATACCAAGATGATATGGTATTCCAAGTAAATAAAATATATTGACAGATATATTTTTTTTATCTGTTGATCTTGTTTTCATTTCGTGTGCCATCGTGAACGACACGTTGTGTACGTGCACCGTTGAACTTGTCATCGTCATCATAAAAATTATGCATGCAGAAAAAAAGTAGTTTTTTTATACACATAAGCACATAACAGAGTACACATAATATGTCAGTATGATAGGTATATTTTTTTGTTGATACCCCGAGAAAGATTATGAGGATGACATTTCATCATATAAAAAAATTGTATAAGGGAATTTTTATGCATAGATATGCAGTTTATTATGATAATCTACTTTGTTTAGTGCTCATCATCATTTTGATTTTGATTTGATTAGTTTTTTTTTCTTCAGAGTATAATTTTTTTGGGTAGAAAAGTGCATACACAACTGTTTTGGTGTTGGTGCACACAGTGTGCACACGCTCATTTTTATTGAGTAAGGAAGGATGACTAATAGGTTAACTCGATTAAACTTGTTGACAGTATTTTTTGTATTCTAAATAAAAAAGGGTTAAATTTATTTTGGCTGTGTTTTTTAAGACAAAAGGACAAAAAAAGACCTTCCACAGGTGACTTGACTTTTTCAGATGGATGGGTTGTTTTGCTCAAAAAAAAAAGATAATAGCCTAGTTTACCTTCTACGTAGTATATTTTCTATGGAATATTTAATTAAATATTTGGAATGGATGAGACAGGATAAAGGTGGAAAATTAAATAGGAAAAGTTGTTCTTTTGGAAATGAAAGGGTTAAATATATAATAGCTATGTAGAATTGTACAGCTATTTGGTTTGGTATGGAAATTCCATTGCGAAATATGCGATATACACGTGACGTGAGTTTGATAATAATTTTTTGCCGGTTTTTAGAATAAAGTAAACAGTTAAAAAAATATTTTGCACGGATAGTGGGGCACTTATAGGTATACGAAATATAAAAGGGCATTACACTCCAATCTAGACAGTTATAGACATACATGACATGACATGTAATACTGCGTATATATTAGAAATTGCACATGGGTCGGTATCCGGTATTATAGCCAAAATGCAAAATGCATGATGACACGATAAACTTAATAACTGCTTTTATGACATGACAGTTGGAATCGAAGAAAAATCAATGAAATTTGGAATGGCCAAATAAAACATGCGAAAAAGTATGCAATGGTGGTGAAAGCATGTCATACATATCGACTGACAAAAGCTACGAGCACATGGCTTGGCTTTCGAATAGAAAAGAAAGGCAATTGACTTTTATTATTTTTTTAGGGAAGGGGAAAGGAGTTGAGTCCAGTCTCTTCATTAAATAAATAATTAGAAGGATTGATTTCTTTCACGCACGCATTTAATACGCTGCTCTAAGCTTTCTTCTATGATGACTTGATGAGCTGAGGGGAAAAAATCAAAATAAACAAAAGAGGCAAAAAAACTTGTTTATATTGTGGTTTACACGGTGGTGATGATGCGATGGTGTGAGGAATAAGGGAAAAGAAGGTAATAAATTTTGAGAAGTACTTTGAAAAAAAAAGATAATATTTTGGAATTTTAGGGAAATGGGCCCTTCAGACTTTATATCTTGTTTTGTATCAGGCTACCCCAAAATAGATAAAGTTTACTTGGAATTTGGCATTGAGCATTTTTAGCTTTCGTAGAAAAATATCATTTGGAATGGCTTATTGTTCAAAATGTTGAAAATATTTTTGTTCGGTCGGAAGAAGGGTCGGTCGTCGCAGGGATATAATGAGTAATGATGAATATGTGTGTACTTTGTTGCATGTTGGAAGGAAAAGGTACCCAAAAACCCAAAAGAAAAAAAAATTCAGGCCACCTTGACGAGATGAGGAGAGAGGGGGAAAAATGAATATATTTTTTGGTCGATGAACATTTTCAGAGAGAGCGGCGGCATTGTAAAATTGTGAACAGAAGGGAAAGAGAGAGAGAGACTCATTCATATCATCATCATCATCGTGAATATCAGAGAGACCCAACTCAGTAGACTAGTCATCCTTTTCCCAGGACAAGTCAGAGAACTTAGGACAGGACCCAAAGAAAAAAAAAAGGTTTTAGGATGATTTTTGTTGATGATGACGAAGAGGATGACTGGGTCTCTTGATGATGAAGACCAACGTCGGTGGTGTTGGATGCTGGAATGGAAAGATGATGAGGGTAAAAAATGTGCTACCCTCGCTCTCTTCTTTTATTTTGTTGTCGATCGAGCAAAAGAGAAAAAGGGTCCACTGCGACTCGACTGCCAAACAAAAAAAACCTACCCCTATGCATATGATCATCATTACGATCGGTGGATCGGATCCCATCCATCCCTTTTCCCCTCTCCTCGTAAAATTTGGTCTACTATTTATCTGAACATGAACTAAAGCTTAAGCCAGCGGCGTACAAAGCAACAAAACAAGAAGGGATGAAAAAAAAGGTTCTTTTGGATATTTTGGACCCGTAAACCCGTAATAATAAGTTTGGACCTTTTTCCAATGAAATGTTAAGCTGTTTCGTTCCACAGACATCACATCACATCATACACAGTCATAGAGAGGCATACAGACAATCAGAAAAAAATATTCAAAGAAAAAAAAGGTTTTTGTAGGGTTGATTGTTGAAACGGATGCAGCTTCGTATATAAGCTTGTATGCTGGAAGGAACAATGAGAATGAAGGGAAAAAAGGAAATCTTTACTGCGATTATTATTACTTTTGCTTTGAAATGCATTTCAACAATAATATCCAGTGAGGAGTTTAGACAACTTTGAAAAGGACGAAGGAGGACTGTACATCTGGTCGTGTTACAAAAAAAAGTAGACCAGACCAAAGACCAAGTGCCCAATATGCTCAGGAAGAAGCTTGTATATAGCTTGTATAGTAATCTGACATGACACACAAATTTTTTTAAAATGGTTCGTTGAATTGGAGGAGGAAAAAGGATGTCGATGTCGGTCGGCTGTTGGAGGAATGAACTATTTTTTTGAAAGAAGCGACCACAAAAAAATTTCGAAATAGCTTTGTATAGAAAAAAATGTCGTTTGCTTGTGCTGCAGCTGCAACGGGCCAAGCGTCGTCATCATAGTCATCAGATCAGCGACATGACGATGACACAAGCCAGCGTTAAAGTCAAGGCTATTTTTTTGTTCTTTAAAAAAAATCCCTTCACTTTATACGCAAACAAATAAATATTTTTTTTTGCATAAATAATGCATAATATTTTTGCAGGTACTTTTTTTGTTAAGGTACCTACTTGAATAATATATGCTTGTATAAAAAATCCATAAGCCAAGGAGGATCTCTGATCTGATCAGTGATCACGATTATTATGCAATGACGTAGACGTGATTTTTTAGGAGGAGCTTTGAAGAATCTTTTTCCATATGAAATTTATTTATGGACCATTCTTAAATAACTTTACATACAAAATTCATAAGTTGTAAATGAAAAAAGCACATGTTTTTACGATGATGATGATTATGATGGCGATAATGAATAGAAGTACCAAAAAGCACATTGTCTTCTTTTCAGCTGATTTTCAAATTAAGCTATTCTTTTCATTAGACAAATTTGAGGGTTGGGTTGGTTTTGTGGTGGAATGCATGTATCCCCAACCAAAAATCTATCGTCTGATGACTGTGATGACAATAATGGCTTATTGTTGTGATATTTTTTTGAATGAATGAACATTTTACTACTACTACTCATACGATACTCATCATGATCATGAACATCCGCATCCGTTCTATATAATCAGTCAACTGCCCGCTCTTTTTTTTTCTGCTATATGAACGAACACAGAAAACGGTACTCTCATTCACATAAGTCAAGTCAAAGTTAAAGACAAGTACCATTTTTATACACTGTCTGTTGACAGATTCCGTTGTCTTGTCTTCCAACTTCTCACAAGACTGACTCACTCGCTCTCAAGAAGTGTTTTTTTTGTTCTCTCTGAAGACAAGTCAGCAAGACAAAAAAAATATCTCATTTCATCAGCAGCACTGCACTCTGCACTGCTGCAGAAGCAGAGATCACAAACACGAAAAGCAATAAAAAATGTGGTGAATGGGGAAATGGTGGTGAAAAGAAGCTGACTGAGCTTTTCTTCAGCTTTGGAAAGAGCTGAGCATTGAGCATTGGTACTTTTTTTTCACTATGGATGGATGGATGAGTATTGGCATTTTTTATTGGCATTCAACAAGTTGGGAAAAAGTAGTGGAGATCAAAAAAGTAATGCTGAATGGAATGCTTTAGAGAAATAAAAAGGCCCACTTCGCTCTGTTCTTTTTTTAAAATGAAATTTGAATTTGGAAAGTGAAAATTTTCTCCAAGAAAAAATATAAATTATATTCAAAGTTTTAACCCTTTTTTAATCTCATGATATGCATTAAGATAAGTAATGATGATAGCCGCAGGTTTTAAATGAATATATATTTTTCAACCTGAAAATTCACCTTGCCACATGCTAAAATAAATAAAGCAATAAGAAAAAATAAATGCTACGTGTTATGGATTTTTTTTTGTGTAGGCAGAGAGAGAAGCAGGTATTCTTTTGAAAACTTGATTCTTGGTCTGGTGGTGCCGAGCCGAAGAAAGAAGAAAAAAATTTCATGAAAAAGAATTTTTGCCAGGAGGGGTCATCTTCAAGAAGAAGAAGAGTGAATGCACATAAAAAAATATCCAAGCTAGAGAAATGAACATGATGAGATGATCTTCATCATCGTCGTCATCATCATTTTTGCCTGTTTAACTTATTTACTTGGTCTCTTCTTCTTCTGGTCCAAAAGGAAAATGAAAAGGTAGTCGGGTGTCTGGTCTAAAAGGCTAACATTACATATCATATCATCATAATCATCATGAACACTGAATATGAACACAGCCAAAGCAGCATAGCATTCAATTCAAGTCAAGTCAAAAGATTTCAATGCCATTTTTCCTCTACTGCACTTTGTACACAGAGAGTCGAGTCGAGTAAGATCTGTTGCTCTTGCTCTGAAGAATAAAATGCCCAAGGCATTCCACATTTTACTACAAAACTAGTTGACTTATCGAGTTGACTTTGTTGCCTTTTTTTCGTGCCCTGTGGTATGGACTGTGTAGCTTTGGCTTGAAGACCTTGTCTTTTAACATGCTCGATTCTCCTGCATTCAATTTCCTTTACGTTTTCAACATTTATTTGCTTTACACTTTATTGCAATGCATTTCATTTCATTTCCAAAGATGCATAATAACTAATTAACCAGCTTTTTAATTATTTTGGAAATTTAACTTATTTTTTCTTTAAATTTTAGTCAAAGGTGGGCAGTATCACTCTTTAATGAATAATATGTATAAATGGGAGTGAATGAATATATTTTATTTTATTTTCTAAAGCCAAAATTGAATCACAGGTCAACAAAATTATGACATGGAATTTCCTTCTCTCTTTCCTCATCATCATATCATATCATCATACACTATTCTCGCATTCACAGCTTCTTTTTTCTTTGAAGCACATATATTTGTTGATCATATCTACAGATAATATAGCGTAATGTTGGTATACAAACTGACTTTTTGAATACATACACTTCTTGCTATATACTGTGTTTCTTCACAGCTCTACCCATAGAATATGTAATAAAAATGATGATACTTTGTGTTTGTAAAAATCTTACTTACTTCACTTTAAAGAAGAAAAAAAAAGGTTCAAACATTCTCACATGATCATTATTTCTCTTGCAATGCATTACATTGCATTGCACATCATCATCATCATCCACACATCCACAATCCACCGCTCTCTTCTCCTACCGCCGCTCAAATAACAACTAAGAAACATATAAACTAGAAACTTTACTGCTGACATCAAACCCAACAAACGAAGGTAGGTGGAAAAATGGAAAACAATAATAATCATCACCGCTTCACTCCACTCGCTCATTCCTTCTCCTCTTAAAACAGAATACCTTTACATATATCTACCTATCTGAATAGAACAGACAGGTACCCAACTTTGATAAGCAGGTGTACATAGTCAACTCTCTGCTATTATACTCTTTTGAGTTCCTTCTCAGACCAAAATATTCACCATCTCTCTCACTCCATCATCATCAACAATAAAAACAAGTTTACGGCACTTACTTCTCCTTATTCCCTTTACGAACACAACAGATATATACATATATTGCTACACAATCTTGTATATTCAACTTTGCTACGTTACTTTTGTACATAACCCATATTTTATCATCTTTATTTTTTCTTAGCTAAAGCCACCATCACCATTCCATTTTGCCTTTGCATTTTATTCTTTTTTAGTTCATTTTACCTTGTAACTATCCACCTCTCTCCTCATCATGTTGACTTGTATGCTTGTTTGCCCATGTCTGCTAAATAAAAGCTCTACTTTACTATCTGACTTGGCCTTCTTTAAAAATAATATATAAGACGATCATATTGAGAATCACCACTCAACTCACTTTGCTTTGTGAATTGTGATTGTGAGTCTGCCTTGAACATTTGAACAAAGTTGAAGAACGAACACCAAAAAATATACTACCTTTATAATAACTATGTGTACTCATTGCTAAAAAATTATTATTTCTATACCAACTTGGCTTCTTTGATGGTATGTATTTTGTATTTCCATCTTCAATCTGGAAATTTTCAAAATAAAAAGGTGTACTCAATGTTCGCTCCACTGCCCATCTATGCATACTTTGATTCAAAAAATACTCATCATAATTTCATATCCGTTCTAAATCTTGAAAAAGTAGAAATTCAAATGAAATGAGTAGCATCAAATGACTGTATACTTGGGTGATTCTAGAAGGAAAACTTGAACATTAAGAAGGAAATATTTCAAGTCTCTTTGTACCCCTTTTCAACCAAGCATACATTATATCTTCCTGTGTGTGTGGTTTGTACACTAATAACGTGTCCATCTGTCTATTTAAAAGAGGCAGTCAAGTTTTCAAGCTTTTTTCTCTGTGATGTGATGTGAGTACAACTAACTGAATCACATATCAACATCAAGCCACCACACCAAACCACCACCAAAGTCATCTGACATTCCTTGTCTCTCTTTTCGTTATGCAGTTTCTCTTATCATCGTTTTATCTCTGTTATACACAAGCTTGTTTTCTTCTAAGGAAGAAGAAGTCTTGAGTTTAAAATGTAGCAATATTCAGCATTCAACATGTTCACATATGAAATACCTATACATTTAGACATATGTGTGATGTGTGTATGTTTTGTAGGTACAATTGTTGTACTCGTCTCCCTATCGTGTCGGGTGGGACCAGTAGACTCAGACTCTAGACCAGGTGGGTATAATGAACTCACACTTAACTTCTT
>JAQFZG010001087.1:0-23852 GCA_034695465.1 Entomobrya nicoleti | reverse complement strand
CAAGGATCTGATTTTTTCTTGTAGGTACTTGAACTATCTGGTCAATGCTATTAGCTTTACAATAGTTAATAAACTGCGTACCTGTGTTGTTTCTAAAGTTAAAATCTCCTAATAAAATGAAATCATTATCCGTTTCCATACATTTACTTATAATCTGCTTAAAACTAGCAATGCCACTATCAAGACATTTTTTTGATAGTCGGGGTGTCTGTATACACAAATAATTGAAATACTTTTTAAAAACTCAAATTGCAATTTTAATGATAAAACTTCAGCGTTATGTGAACTGGATACAATATTAAGATCCCAGAACTTAAACTTTTCATGAATTAATATCAGAATCCCCCTATTCCCTGAATGCTTTACGTCAAGTCTATGTACATTGTAGCTAGGAATATTAGGAATTTGATGCATTGGTTTTAAAAACGATTCGGTTATGCATAAAACGTCATATTTATATACATTAAGAGAAAGGGATTGTCTTAAGAATTCAAAATTTAATAACTTACCTTACACGCGCTTTTTAAAATATTCTGTGGAATGGACAACGTTAGGTAAAAGTCTTTAACAAACAAAGGCTTTAGAAATGAATTAGCCTTTAGGACGAGCATGTTTAATGAAAATAATCAGTTCTAGGTAATCTTTGGCTGTTTTTTGTTAGCACATTTGTTGCTATGCATCAAACCGATTTTTTCCAATAAATGTATTTTAATGATGTAAAAATACACTTATCTTATGTCTCCGTGCTTTTTAACTGATTTTTATTTTTATGTCAGAGATAATTATTGTCATTATATATTAGACGCAGAGTCAGTCAATGCGTTTATTACCAACGCTAAAAGTTAGTTGCATTCAAGTTCATTTAAAAAGCTTTTATTTGATTCAATCACAAGATTGAAATATACTTCAATGAAAAACGTTCGATACAATGATGGCTTTTTATGTTACATACCAATGAAGTACAATATTTCTAATTAAATCTGAAACGAAGTTTTAACATCTAAAATGCCACAACATCTATTAACAACAATACCATTTATCAGAGAAATATGTGCTAGTAGTTTACCAGTAAAATTATTTATCAATGCTGTAATGAAAACGAAAGCAAACACAGTTAAATTACAAAGTATTCTGACGTAGTTCCAAAATCTTGCCTTCACTTCCCACAACCAAAACCCAATGGATAGTAGCAAGCCTCCAAACCAAACTACAAAAATTACCAAAATATTTCCATCCATTCTGGGTTTCTTAGGTCGTACTCTATTATCCACATAATGTTGTCTCTCTTGTCCTTCCATTATGAAGTGTTCCCACCAACTTATGATACCAGAAACTTGAATCCCTTTTACTCTTTTCAGCATGTAAGGAGAAATGTGACCGATTAAAACAAAAGAATAATATTGCTGAAAGTACTTCTCGGTTCCTATATGAATTTTACCAAGATTGGGTGGCGTAAGGCTTTGATTAGTTAGTTTAACTGTAAATTGCAAACTAGCATGCAGAGGTAAAATTATTGCAGACTTATTACAATTTTTTAGTTCACTAAATAAAACATTTTCTTCCATTTCAAGGAAAGTTTTAGACGTATTTGCTGCAAAAGCAGTTTGAAAAACTGCGTCTTCTGTACCTAGAACTATGTATTTCATAAAAGCTTGTTCAATTACTTTCTGTAGTTCAAATTGAGCTTTTTCATGCAATCGCGCCGTTTTCAAAATTTTATTCTCCAGTCCAGATATAAATGAGGAAATGAAATCAGAAATCTCAGATGTCACAACTACGTTCAAATCTTCAATATAGCTTGCATGACTTGTAAATTTCCATTTTAGAGGAAAATTTAAACGTTCAAAGTCGAAAAATGGGTTATGAGATCTTAAATATAAGGTGAAATTTTCATCCACCAGTTGGTCTAGTTTGTCATAAGTGATGGCCCTTCTAGGAGCTACCATACGATATACGTTGTCGTTTTTATACGCATTGCTTAAAACTAAAGCCGCCAAACTGAGAGCTCCAAACAAAATTCTACAAGATGATTTTTGAAAAAAGTGCGTTGGAAATGGAGCTCCTTGTTCCAGCAATAATTTAAAAACATTAATGCTTTCAAGAAAACTCAGGCGATTCCACACATGCCTTATTAGCAATACAATGAAAATAGTGGTTACGAATAACGCCACCCATACACTAGTCTTGTATACAGCAACAAGGGCTCCAAATGGCAACTTGCTCATGCCTCTATTACCACATGTAATAAACTGAAAGCGATTGACGTAATTTTGAAATGATAAGGAAAAGTGATAAATTCCAGTTGCACTAGTTGTTGCACGTCCAAACAATATACCACCTTCCCCAACAAATTGAGACTCCTTTACTTTATAAATCTCTCCGTTTATGCAAAATTGACCCTTAAGATTTAAGTTGCTGTAATTACTCATAATAGTTTTCCAAACGTATGCATGAGCCCTATTAATTTTAGAGTTTACATCAAATCCTCTAAGTATCTGATTTGGACGTGTTTGTGATGGTATAAATGTTTCACATTCCATCATTTCATTTAAAAACTCAGAAAATCCGATAATACCAACCATTTGCCATTGTATCATGAATTTATTTGCAGGAAATGCTATATTACTTTCCAATTGATTTGCATGGCTATACTGCTGCAAAGAAATAGTTTGAGTTAAAATGGGCGTTGAGAAGGAAGTACATTGTAAACAGTACACTGTTGCGACATTTATTGAAAGGTGATGCAATTGTAGAAATTCCCTAGTTAGCACTTCAACTGTTTCGAGATTAATGAAAACTTGATTCAAAAGCTGGTTTTCATTTTCCAGTTTCTTGTTCAATAGTTGATTTAAATAAGCTAGATTTGGATTATTAGAGAACACAGTGATGAGTAATGAAGATTGTGTGGAAGGAAGAAAGCTTAAAACATTTGCTTTGCTTGAGAAGTCTGAAAAAATTTGTAAAACGGGCTTGAGGGCTGTGGCCGGAACATATGATTTGAGAATACTCCAAAGTATGTTATTTGTTTTTAGAGGGATCAAAAAATGTATCAAACACTTCCAAGGTTTACTTTCAAAGGGAAACCGAACAGGATGAAGTAGACAAAAGCTTTTGTAACGATTTTCTTGTATTTCATAATTATATGCATTCTTCCGCTGAGCGCACAGACTACACTGTGTGTATCGGGATGAAGGTACAGAGCGTTCGGCATAGAATGGTTTTCTTAAAATTAGTGGAAAAGAAGTTGATGGAATTTCAATTTGAAAATAATTATCTACAACGAAAAGGCAACCAAAGTTTGCAAAGGGATTGAAATATTGATCCAAGTTAACGATTTCAGGAATAAAATAGCTGTCGAACTGACTAAATACAACCGTCGAAAATAATGTAAGTACAATACTAACGTATATGCTATTTTTCATGATTGCCAAAAATGTTATAAATTTCAGTAAATACTTTAAAAACAATAGAGCTGTTTGATGGTAGAACACGACTAAGTTAAAGGCAAAATATATTTTAAACTTATTTTTTGAATCATTGGATTATATATTTGAAATTGATCTCCTATCCCGATATTAAGTTAAATATTAAAACTTCTTTGGCGTGGTATGATTATTTCCCAAAATTTGGATAACAATTTACTTTAGTGTTAAGGCTGTAAGGTTTTATGTTGTTTTTAATTATAGGCCGCAAAAACTGCTTTCGGGTAAAACCTATGCTTTTGTTGTGATCGTTTGAAAGTTTAAATAAAGGTCTATAACGAATATTTTATCATAAATTAACGATTTAAAAACACGATAAAAGAAGGATATACAACATGTGAAGATACATAAACTACATGGACTAGTATTAAAAATAGTTTGCAAGTTACATGTTTGAGCAACTTGTTAACCTAATCGTCATGATGAATGAGCTACAATTATGTAAGGTAATTGCTTAGACTCACAATTCTAAAAGTTTAAATTGTAGTACTAGTCTATTTTGGCGTCGAGTGTTTTACTAACGTCAGCAATTAATTCTTGTAGAAATGATGATCTGATAATCGGCCTGATAATTTTTTGTTCGCGACACCCTTAACATTATTTTTCAAACTCTATTAAACTTATCGCCCAAACTTTCACGCATGTGTATAATTGTTTTGTTTTTTTGAAAACTAAAGTAGTTACACTTTATAGAAGTCATTATAAAAAGTTCTATCTACCGTAATAATTTTCTGCAGAATCGATCTTGATGATGATAATATATTGGTAACACTAACGATGAAGATATATCTCCAACATATAAAATATTTACATCGAACAATTTTTTTAAACTTTAAGCTGCATAATACCAAAACATTAATCATTCCAATACTTCGTTTACAGAACAAGATTTTTTTTGTCATCGGATTATTCATAATATAAGTAAACGTTCCGTAAAATAAATTTTCATTTCTACACCTCTAAGAAGATCTTTGTCAACAAGTTGCATAAATATTTGCTGATAAACACTAAATGATTAAATATTAACCTAATTTATTCTACAGAATACTGCGTATGTTTTTCCTTTATGAAGCATACAGCATACTGCCTCTGAATATTATATGTTATAATCATGTACGCAAGTTATTTCACTTCAGATACAAATAGAAAGTCAAATATCAAGTGCCAAAAATTCCACTTTTATATTTCACCTTGTTCATTATATCCTTTCCCTTCTTAACATATGTATAGTGTGTACTCCTATTCATTAGTCAATATATAGTTTAATATCACATTTATTTTTGTATCAATAAACAAAACAAAAATTAATAACATTTGAAACGAGCAGAAGAGCTTATTGATATACTACATTTAAATTATATTAAAATGCAAAGCTAAGCTTCATATGTAGAAATGCATACAAATTCATATCATGTTTTAATATATTGTTAAAAGAATGGTGTCAAGCACGTGCACAAATATTGACAGATGATCGTTTTTACTAATTTACCATATACTAAGCTTAATTTTTTCTGTTGATATTGCTTACACTTTTCCTTTAAACCTACTTTCATTTCCTTAAACTCATTTCCTTATCATTAAACTCAAAAACAACCAGTCTAATTTCCAACTGCTGTTTCATTCGATTCATTTACGTTTCATAATTTCCCTAAAAGACATACAAACAAATATGCATTCTTCTTCGATACTTGCACTTATCTTCTTAATCTGTTTTGTGTTTTTTGCCAAAACGCAAAGTTATAACAGTAACAATGGCCAACAATTACCAAACCCTTATACTGACGATTTCTCCAATGAATATTCATATCCTGACCTCAACACCAATCCATTCCTTTGTAACTGTGCTGCATCCCGTTACAAAACCTACCACTTCACCCTAACTCAAGGATACTGTAATCCCGACAACTTTACCCAACCCTGCTTACTTATCAACAACCAATTCCCCGGTCCACCAATCTTCGTCAACCAATTCGACTTCCTTCAAGTAACCATCGTCAACAAACTATCCTTGCCAACCTCCATCCACTTCCACGGAATACTCCAATCCCACACCTTATCATCCGACGGCGTACCCTTTGTAACCCAGGAGCCCATTCAACCCAACCAAACTTACGTCTATCAAATGAACATAGAAGGCCAAACTGGCACATACATGTATCACGGACATTTCAATCTCGACCTAGTCTGGTTACATGGACCACTAATCATTTGTGATAATCCACCTTATTATGCAGCATTAGGGCCCCCATACCAATACGACTTGGGACACGAGCATATCTTCCAGTTAGAATCTATCTCGCATCCTTCTTCTTTTCGAATAGCTAGCTTAGCTATAAACGGTTTTTCTTACGGAATTTGGCCAAATTCATCAAACACCCCTCCCAGTTCCTATAGCTACCAGTATCATCCTCCAGGCTACGAAGTGGTTTCCGTGACTCCCGGTAAAACGTACCGCTTTAGAATTATCAACATTGCAACATCCTCATTTCTCCGGTTTCAAATCGAGAATCATAACTTGACCGTTATTGAAGCAGATGGTATTATTATCGAACCAGTGGTATGTGCATATCTGGAAATTAATACAGGTCAAAGGTACTCTGTCCTGGTGACAATGAATAATACCATTAACAACTATTGGATAACCAGTATTTTAATGGCGCATCCGGATGGAGGAGGTCCTGATAATGGCCGAGCTATTTTGCATTACGAAGGGTCTAGCGATCCGACTCCTTTACGAACACAATTATTCCTGGGAACTACACCAGAACTGGAGGCAACTTTAGATGGATGGATTTTATCTCAAATTCGACCTAACCTGGATTACAAAGGAAATGTAGTCTATCCCTTTCCAATGAAATCCAATCACACCATTCATATTGACTTTCACTTAAAAAGGGTCAATGGTGCCCCAAAATTCCTAATAAATGGTAATGTTTTTCAGCAGCCAAATGTCACATATTTGACGAGAGTAAGGGAAGGTCATGATATATCTGTGGGGGATAACCATGTCTTTAAAATTATGAAAAACGACATTGTCGACGTGGTATTTCAAAATAAGGTTGATGACTTTGGGGACTGTGATGAGCATCCCATCCATTTTCATGGACACAGTTTTTGGGTGGTGGCATCTGGAAATGATACGCTTGACATGAACACAGATTACCAACAAGTACTGGATGTGGCAGAAGCGAAAGGAAATTGGAGGGAATTTAGAGATGTGTTTACATTGTTTCCAGGCACGGAACCTGTGAGTGGGGTAAGTGGAGATGGGTGTGGTTGGGCGATTGTGAGATTTATAGCAGATAATCCGGGTATTTGGTATGTCCATTGTCATATTACAATACATATGATATTTGGGAAATTGTTTGTACTGTATGAGGTGGAGGAAGGAAATGAGATTTTATGTAATGAATAAAATAAATGATTCTTCAGAGCCACTGCGACTTTTATTTATATGCGCTGACGTTAATAACTGCATGTGTACCAAATACAAGGCAAAAGTTCACCTAATATACTTTTATTCAAATCGATATTTTAAGTTTTTGAAAGTTTCTATGTAATAATATATTTGTCTTTTAGTAGAATAAAGCAGTACTTAAGCACGTTATGATAATCATAAGTAGTTATTGTAGTTTAGTAAAGCGATTCCCAACCAATGTTATTATAAACGTAAAACGAAACATAAGAAAACTATACAAGAATTTTATATAGTACCATACTTTATATTTAACTTCCCAAAGTAAGACTGTTGTGGTGCACAACAAGCCTCCAACCCAGACGGCAAAGATCACCAAAATATTTCCATCCATTCTGGGTCTCTTCGGTGGGACCCTACCATCTACAAAATGCTGTCTTTCGAATCCTTTCACAATAACCTGTTCCCACCAGTTCATAATTCCAGACGTTTGTAAAGTTTTCACTCTTTGCATAATATTCGGCGTAACATGACCACTGAGACGAAATGCAAAATATTGTTCAAAATACATTTCTTTCCCTATATTTACTCTACCGTGTATCCTAGATGATACGTTTTTATCACTAAGTTTCAATGCAAAACGCATAACAGCATCATGCGGCAAAATTAATGCGGTTCTTTTACACTTTATCAATTCATTAAGCAAAATATTTTCCTCTTTACGTTTAAAGGCTTCTCGCATTTGTGTATTTAAAATAATTTGCTCGTCAAGTGAGCTCCCCTGCTTATATTTCTTAAAGATAGAGGAAACTATACCGGGTAGTGCACTTTGAGCAATTGGATTCCAGAGCGCCTTTAAATAAATTGGCTTATCAAATTTACCTTGTACAACGGATACTAAATTAACTAGTTCGGAAAGTGCAAAAACACTAAAATCGTCAGTGTTGACTACAAGTCTTTGAAAATTCCATTTCAAAGGAAGTATCATGCCCGATACATAAAACGCGGCTGTTCCAGATCTTGAGTGCAAAGTGAAATTTTCTTGCAATAGATGGTCAAGTGTTTCATACGTTACTGGAGTTCTGGAGGCGACGATACGATACACGTTGTCGTTTTTGTACGCATTGCTTAATACTAAAGCTGATAGACCTAAAGCACCAAACATTATTCGGCAAGAGGATTTCTGGAAAAACCGAAGAGGAAATGGATCACCTTGTTCCAAAAGCAGTTTTACAACGTTCATAAAAATGTGTAAACTTTGATTTTGCCAAACAAACTTTAAGAATATTATGAAGCACATCAAAGTTGCGAGTAAAACTTCCCATACAATGGGATCAAAAACTGCTACTAGATCAATAAATGGTAAAATACTCATACCTCGATTACCACAAGCAATGAACTGAAAACGGTTTATATTATTTGGAAAGGTGAGTGAAAACTGGTAGGGTGCAACTCCGCCTAAGTTAAAACGACTTAAAACTATACTGCCCATGTCCTCAGCATAAAAGATTTTATCAGGTTTGTGCACATTACCATTAACACAAAAATCTGCATTTTCCATGTAATAGCTGTAGTTTCTCATAACTGACAACCAAGCGTAGATTTGAGCGTGTACAATTTTAGAATTTACGTCTCCTGACGTATCAAATATATGTTTAGGAGGTCCGTTGGGAACTCGATGACATTTCTTCAATTCTTTCACAAACTCAACAGTCTCTCCATAAGAAATAGCATTCCATAGAACCAGTTCATTTTTCTTGGGGAAAAGACCAATGTCTTTTAATTGTAAACTGGAATTTCCGTATTGCTCTTGGGTAATGAGCCTAAATTTCCCAGTTAGTTCACCTAAATTCGTTACGCAATGTACACAAAACCAGTATATAGAATATACTAACAGATGAAACGTTCCCCATATTCCCTGAGACGTTTGTACAATATTAAGATAAATGTATATTTGGTTTAAAAGACTTAGCTCATCCTCAAGGTATTTTGTAAATGCATAATTCAAGTCAAACGAATCAATAGCATCCATTGAGACAAGTATTAGTAGTGAGCTTTCAAGGGATGGTAAGATGCTTGGGTTAGTAATATAATTAGATTTTATTTTTGATCCTTCTGAAAATTCGGAGAATGGTTGAAAAATTGGTTTCTCGTCCATATTGTTTTTTGAATCAAACATTTGCCAAAGTAAGCTATCCATTTTGATTGGGAGGCTGAAGTGGATTAAACACCTCCATGGCTTGCTTTCAAATGCTAGTTTTACAGGATGAAGTAAACAAAATGTTAAATATTTCTTGGGCTTTGTGAAGCTACTTATAGTGTGATGTGTATAGTGTTTGCACTCTAAGTATCTTGATATTGGACCTGCCCATTTTGAAGTGTAAGGCTTTCGCAACACGATAGGATATTCGATTGGTGGAATATCAATGCCAAGAAAATTATCCACAATAGTAAGACAACCCAAGTTGGTAAACGATTTGAAATATTGGGCTAGATTTATTATTTGAGGAGGACCTTTTTCAAAATTGACAGTTATTTCTTGATATAAATATTTGCCTCCATAAACAGACGATAAGGAAATAAAAATAATGGAAATAATTGGAAACATGTTTTCGAAACGACTGACTCAAAATAAATTTGACGGTATGCAGTTATAGATATGATAGCCTGAAAGCAGTTTTACTCGGTATTTTTATAGTTTAGCGGGTCGCGTAGTCTGTAGTTTTTAAATAAGTATTTTTGAATTAATTTTTACAGAAATACATATGCAGCCAAGAAGTAAGTCTAGAATTGGCTTGTGTTCACTTGAAAATGTATAGTTACATGAATTAGAAATACAGAGTATGCAAATTCTTGGATTAGAACTGACACCAGAAACTAGCTATGTTGAGGTTAAGAACACCAGAACATCAGTGTAAGATGTCTCATGAAATGTAATGGTTACAAAAACATGTTATGTAAGTTCAGGTACTTGGTTAAAATTGAATAACAGGTTCGCCGCCGCTTTATTCTACTAAACTAATTTAGTGTTTTTAGTGTACTTACAACACTAACAGCATTTCTATAAAAATAATATAACGTGTGAAGTACTTAATTAAATCATATGTGAAGCTATTAAGATAATTGTAAAACATAATCATAACCAGTTTATAACTGCTAACTCTGTGTTGAATAAGGGTTTCAAATTCTTATAGAAACGAATCTAACCCTTTTAACTTATATAAGCTTACATCACTATATTCAATCACTTCCGTGTTCACACTACACCAAAAAAGCAAATTCCGCGTAAAATGTTCCAGTTTTTACGATGTATTTAGAATACGCTTTTTCGAATATTTAGTTATAATTGACATTGATTCTTTTTTGAGAATCATCTTTGCTAGCGTATTAACTTCACAAACTGTCCAACATGACCAAGAGTTTAATGCATCCTAAACTAAAGCCAACGTGTAAACGTGTAGACAAGGATACTTGTTTCAAACCGTGCCTTATGTAATGATCACATATTGTCAGTTTAGTTATTTTCTCGAAGTTATATTGCATTTTCACACACAACCAAGTAGCTTGTTATATTTTGAAAGAGAAATATATTATATACGTTACATAAACGTATCTTATAAGTGCCCTGTCAAAACTACAATTCTATTTTCAAAGAATGTCTCTAGATAATCATTAAAGAAATAGCTTTATTATCACCGGACTTTTTTTTAAATGTTATCTAACATATAACCAACATTGTAACGTTTATTTGTAGACACTCCACATAAATTTCCTTAAGCAATATATCTTATTACATATAGTAAATAAATACATCTTTATCATTCCTCTAACGATAAGTAAACCAAGCTTAATTAATTTACATATATAGCACACGTGCTTCCAAATAGTCGATTTAACTTCAAAAACCCAAAATACTGAAGCCAATACTAAACCTATAAGCCACACCACAAAAATTACCAAAATATTTCCTTCCATTCGTGGTCTCTTAGGTGGTCTCCTATTATCTACATAGTGTTGCCTCTCGAATTCTTCCATGATTAAGTGTTCCCACCAATTCATAATACCAGAAACCTGCGTTACCTTAATTCGTTTTAACATGTAAGGAGAAATGATGCCCTTTAAGTAAAAAGAGAAATATTGCTCAAAATACTTTTCTTTTCCAATATGGATTCTGCCGAGCACAAATGGGGATATGCTCTGACTACTTACTTTGACTGCATATTGTAGAATTGCTTCCCGTAGCAAAACAATTGCGGATTTAATAAAACTTTTTAATTCTTGTAGTAAAACATTTTCTTCCAATTCAAGAAATGCTTTAGACGTATTTTCTCCATAAGACCTTGGAAAAGTTACATCATCTGTATAAATATCTTTCAACGTTTTGTAAGCTGATGGAATGAAATTTTGTAAATCATAGTGAGCCTTTTTATGTAAACGTGCGTTTTTGTAAATCTACCCTTCTTTCTTATCGTGTACAGAGGAAAAGAAATTGTAAGTTTCAGACTGTATGAATACCCTAAACCCTATTGCATAAGTTACCCTTTTGTCAAATATCAATTCATCATGGGAACTGTACTCGTCAAAAACAAAATATGGTCGGTGAGATCTCGAATAAAAGTTAAAAATTTCTCTATCAGCTGGTCTAGCCTGTCATATGTCCTTACAGTTCTAGGAGCTACCATACGATATACATTGTCATTCTTGTACGCATTGTGTTTAGGTGGCTAAACAGATCCTTTGTATTTTACTTATTTTAATATTATTCAAATCGGTCCATTCTTAAAATGTCTCATTGGTAGCTTTGAGTGAATTAAGTAGGTCATTATCTTTTTCCATAAGAGCCAGCAAGTTTTAGTTAAAACGTCATATTATGCTACTAGCGCTATGGGTATTGACAGTTATTATTAGCTGAGGTTAAAACTTACACTATTGCCCTACATTTATGTGAAAAGTAGAAATAAGTATGGCTTGAAACCAACTTTTTATAGCAATTCAAATTGATGTCACATGTAAAGTAAAGTAAGCAACGTCCCTTTCACAAGCATTAGGCTTGTTATACGCGCACACTCTTTCTCTTATGTTCTTTATGTATTATGCTGATCATTTAGTCTTATGGTAATATGTATGTGACTGTTCTTTTTACTGTTAACTTTACACAAACTTATCACTTGTCAATTCAATTTTATTCATGTCTTTGTCTTCATTTTACCTAGACTTCTAGTTACTGCACACGTGTGCTATTGTTGTATTTTATGGTACTTTACTAGTTTAAATCAGTATACTTTTTATGTTACTTAAATTCACTTGCAATTATATGTACACTAATTCTAAAATATTCCAAAGCTATAAATATAGCTCAATGTAAACCATGTTTGAGCTGCAATCTTGTGTAAGTCGTCACTCTGTCCATTTCAATTGTCATTTGGAGTTGCACTAAAACTCCACTTGTCTGTCTGGTTCACTATCACTAAACCAGACTCTGTTCAAATTACTTCCTATTTCACATTCAATAATATTTCGACTCAAGTTATTTTGTATTTTAAACTAAACCAATTACCTGATCGTTTCTTGCATTTTATTTATCAATCGCAGTCTTTTATCCAGTATCATTCAAGTATCATTTGCTCAGTCAAGTCAATTCATTCAATCATTCAGTTCAGTCTTTTCATTGCCACTTAATCAAATCAATTCACATCCAATCAAAATCAAAACCTCATACATCAAGAAATACTTGCATCTCCTGAACATAGTACTGTTAGATCATATCAAGAGGAATCGTCACCTCAACACATTGCTTAAAACTAATGTTGCTAAACTAAGAGCCCCAAACAAAATTCGACAAGATGACTTTCTACAAAACCGCATAGGAAATGGGTCTCCTTGTTCCAACATTAATTTTATAACATTGAGACTTTGATGAAATCCTTGTCCGTTCCATGTATGCTCTATCAAGATAACCATAATCACAGTCGTCGCAAAACGCACGACCCATATACTAGGCTGGAACATGGCAATTAGGTTTAGAAATGGCAACTGGCTCATTCCTCTATCACCACAAGTAATGATCTGAAAGCGATTTATGTCATTTGGAAATGATAGTGTATAACGATAAGTCGCAACTTCATCTGTTGCTACACGTCCCACTCGCAAAGGAGATTCCCAAATAACAGGAAACTCGCTGTGCTCATAAAGCTTCCCGTTTACACAATACTGATCCTTATAATTAGTGTAACTGTAGTTGTGCATAATCGTTTTCCAGGCATATGCTTGTGCCATAGTAATTTTAGAGTTTACGCTGAGTCGCTCAATCAGATGAAGATTTAACTCTTTAAACAATATAATTTTACATGATAACATTTCGTCTCGAAACTCATCAGAGACGCCAGCCAAGTACATGCCCCAAAACAACATGAAACCATTTGCTGGAAATGCTCCTTCATTTTCCAGTTGACTTGGGTGACTTAATTGTTGCACAGAAATAGTCTTGGACACGAAGGTCTTTGAGAATGAAATACATTGCAAACAGTACATTGAAACGAGGTCAACTGATAGATGAGACATTCCAGAAAATTCACTGTTCACCTTAACAAGTCGAATGTAGATAAAAATCTGATTTAGAAGAAAGTCTTTCAAGTCAAGCTGTTTGTGCAATAAAGCGCTGAAATGTATCGTGTTTTGATTTTTATCTAACACAATTATATGAAAAGAAGATTGAGTCGAAGGAAAAACATTCAATCCTTCAAATAATTGTTGTCCTTCTTCAGGTTTGCTTAAAAAGTCTGAAAATACTTGTAAAACGGGCTTGACATAATAGGCCATGTCATGTGATTTTGGAACAGGCCAAAGTACCTCACTTATCTCAATAGGTATTGAAAAATGGATCAAGCATTTCCAAGGTTTCGTTTCGAAGGGAAACCGAACGGGATTTAGCAGACAAAAGTTTTTGGATTGATTTCTCAGGATTTCATAATTAAAAGGTAATTCCCGCTGGATATACTCATCGCATTGTGTGTGTCTTGATATAGAACAAGAAAGGTTGGAGGAGATTGGTTTTCGTAAAACTATTGGAAAAGAAACTGGTGGAATTTCAATATAATTATAGTTATCAATAACGGTAAAGCAGCCAAGGTTAGTAAACGGGTTTAAATATTCAACTAAATTAACTATTTCAGTTAGAAATTGTTCTTTGTCATGACTAACAATGCTGTTTGCTAACTTTATTTCAACTTTAGAAAATATTAAAACCACAAACCAAACATTAACTTTATTTTTCATGATTTGCAAAAAAAGACTTTGGAAGGTGATATCAGAACAATGTAAACTGTCTGGTTTTAGCAATGCTCAAATTAGGAATATAGGTTTCAGCTTTTGAATTTAATCTATTTTTAAAACTAAACTTCCAAAGAAAATTTCTCTTGGAAAGCATAAATCGGTGTTAAAAGCGATGCTCAAAGTAAACCTAGCATTTAAACGAGTAAGAACAATTATTTTGGTTAACTACATACAAGAGTAAGATACTTGCTAGTGGTTGTATTACTTAAGCAAAAGGGATTGTATAAAATCGATCCCAAACCACTAATATCCGTTTGAAAAATAAAAGCTTGTTGTTGTAACTATGTATCTTAATAACTAAGTTTGTACGAAAGAATATTTATGGAAATTACATGCCGACTAACATACTATTCACTCGGACGAGAAAATTATTCATTGTTGGTTCATTGTGTTCAGGTTGACTACTTTGGTATAACAAACATATTTGATTACATATTTTATTCGAATCTTTAGACAGACAACATAAGATGCGACAAAACTATGCGATCCAAACCGTTCTGTTATTTAATGGCACACGTGTATCGATTTTGGTTACATGACGTTGGTTTGAAAGTTTTCTTCCTGGATTAGATAACAATGAAGCTAATTACAACTCATGAACATTTAACAGAATATTGTTTTGTTTGATTGAGCGACTCAAACAGATTTTGAATATTTTATCGAACCTTTTATATTTCTAAAGAAATCTTATCACAACATTTTATTTTAAAACTGGTTCGGGGCAATCTTTCAGTATTCTTGAATGGTTCATTTATTACACGAATATTTGTATGCACCGGTATTTGTAAAATTTATAGCCAAATGATTAAGTGATTATAAACATATTTTATACATTGCCAATAGTCTATGCCATTCAAGGTCTAAAAGGACTATTTTTCCATGAAGTCCTACGTGTATTTCGAACTTACCTAAACATTTATTTTGCATTGAATTGTAACCCATTAAAACTAACAAGACATACAAAGTGTGAAAAGATGAGTTTGCCAGGTTTAAGTGATTTTTTTATAATTGCCTTTTTTATGTAAGTAAACACAAACAAGGTAGACAACGACCACGACGACCATTGCGCTTGTAGTTATCTACGATCAAAATATCAAATATGACGTAAATACAATTCACGTTATTCAATCGTCTTTGAAGTTTTGCCACTTGGAAAAGCTGTGCTTATAAGCATACCGTCAGAGCCAATACAAAAGAAATCAACAGTAAAATAAATTTGCTAAAAAATTGCCGTAACCAAAATTGCCATCTTAATTAGACCTGACTATAAATTTAGTTTCTAAAGACTTAGGATAAATAGCAATAGAATAGCATGATAATCATAAGTAGTTATTTTAGTCTAGAACACAGAGTACTATACACATACAAACACTAAAAGAGAGCCAGCGCTGTGTTGTTTTGGGGGGTAGAGCAGCACAGCTGAGCTGAAGCTATGTGGCCAATCCTGTTCAAGGAGTCTGGAATTTCAACCAATGAAACGGAGTTTACTCCGGTGCCGAGTTTCCTTATTGGCTGATCGGCGCTGATGCTTGTCCCCGACTTTTAACAAAGACCTGGCTCTCTTTTAGTGTTTGTATGTGTATAGTTCTCTGTGAGTCTAGAAAAACAGTTCGCTACCAATGTTAAGATAAACGTAAAAAGAAACATAAGAAAGTTATACAAGAATTTTATATAGTGCCATACTTTAGATTTAACTTCCCAAAGCAAAACAATTGTGGTGCACAACAAACCTCCAACCCACACCGCAAAGATTACCAAAATATTTCCATCCATTCTGGGTCTCTTCGGTGGAACCCTACCATCTACAAAATGCTGTCTTTCGAATCCTTTCACAATAGCCTGTTCCCACCAGTTCATTATTCCAGAAGTTTGCAACGTTTTTACTCTTTGCATGATGTTAGGAGTAATATGACCACTGAGACGAAATACAAAATATTGTTCAAAATACATCTGTTTCCCTATATTTACTCTACCACGTATCCTAGATACATTTTTATCACTAAGTTTCAGTGCAAAACGCATTACAGCATCACGCGGCAAAATTAATGCGGTTCTTTTACACTCTATCAATTCATTAAGCAGTATATTTTCCTCTTCATTTTTAAAGGTTTCTCGCATTTCTGTGTCTAAAATATGTTCCTCATGAAGTAAGATTCCCTTTTTATATTTTTTAAAGATAGAGGAAACAATATCTGGTAATACTCTTTGAGTGTCTGGATTCCGGATTGCCTTTAAATAAATTGTCGCATCAAATTTACCCCGTACAACTGATTCCAAACGAACTAATTCGGAAAGTACAAAAACACTAAATTCTATGGTGTTGACTACATGTCGATGAAAATTCCATTTCAAAGGAAATATCATGTCCGATACATAAAACACGGCCGTTCCAGATCTTGAATACAAAGTGAAATTTTCTTGCAATAGGTGGTCAAGTGTTTACACGTTATTGGAGTTCTCGAGGCCACAATACGATATACGTTGTCGTTTTTGTACGCATTGCTTAATACTAAAGCTGATAGACCTAAAGCACCAAACATTATTCGGCAAGAGGATTTCTTGAAAAACCGAAGAGGAAATGGGTCACCTTGTTCTAATAACAGTTTTATAACGTTCATAAAAATTTGTAAACTTTGATTTTGCCAAACAAACTTTAAGAATATTATGAAGCATATCAAAGCTGCAAGTAAAACTTCCCATACAATGGGATCGAAAACTGCTACTAGATCAATAAACGGTAAAATACTCATCCCTCGATTACCACAAGCAATAAACTGAAAACGGTTTATATTATTTGGAAAGGTGAGAGAAAACTTGTACGGTGCGTCTCCGCCCAAATTAAAGCGATTTAAAATAAGGCTGCCCAAATCCTCAGGAGAAAAGTTTTTATCCGGTTTGTGCACATTACCATTAACACAAAAATCTCCAGTTTCCATATAATAGCTGTAGTTTCTCATTACTGACAACCAGACGTAGATTTGGGTATGTATAATTTGAGAGTTTACGTCTGACGTATCAAATATATGGTTAGGAGGTCCGTTGGGAACTCGACGACATTTCTTAAATTCTTTCACAAACTCAACAGTCTCTCCATAAGGAATAGCATCCCACAGTACGATTTCATTTTTCTTGGGGAAAAGACCAGCAGTATCTTTAGATTGTAAAATAGAATTTCCATATTGCTCTTGAGTAATGAGCCTAAATTTTCCCGTTAGCTCACCTAAATTTGGTACACAATGCACACAAAACCATGATACAGAGTTTACTAACAGATGAAACGTTCCCCATATTCCTTGAGACGTTTTCACGACATTAAGATAAATTAATATTTGGTTTAAAAGGCTTATCTCATCCGCAAGGTATGTTTTGAATGCATAATTCAAGTCAAACATATCAATACTTTCCATTGAAACAAGTATGAGTAGTGAGCTTTGAAAGGATGGTAAAATGCTTGGATTACTAATATAATTAGATTTTGTTCGTAATCCCTCTGAAAATTCGGAGAACGGTTGAAACATTGGTTTCTCAATGTCCATATTGATTTTTGAATCAAACATTTGCCAAAGTAAGCTATCCATTTTGATTGGAATGCTGAAGTGGATTAAACACGTCCACGGCTTGGTTTTAAACGCAAGTTTTACGGGATGAAATAAACAAAATGTTAAATATTTGCTGGGCTTTGTGACGCCACTAATACTGTGGACTCCATAGTTTTTGCACTCTAGGTATCTTGATAATGGACCAACCCACTTTGAAGTGTAAGGCTTCCGTAACACAATAGGATATTCGACTTGTGGAATATCAATGCCAAGAAAATTATCCACAAGAGTAAGACAACCCATGTTAGTAAACGGTTTAAAATATTGGGCTAAATTTAATATTTCAGGAGAACCTTTTTCGAAATTGACAGCAATTTCTTGATATAAGTATTTGCCTCCATAAACAGACGATAAAGAAATAAAAATAATGGAAATAATTAGAAACATGTTTTCGAAACGACTGACTCAGAATAAATTTGACGGTATGCAGTTATAGATATGATAGCCTGAAAGCAGTTTTACTAGGTATTTTTATAGTTTAGCGGCCAAGTAGTCTGCAGTTGTTTAAATAAATGTTTTTGATGAACTCTTCAGAGAAATATATCTACAGTCTATATATAAGTAAGTCTAGAATTTGCTTGTGCGTTCTTTTGAAAATGTGTAGTCATAAATGGAAATGCACAATTAAGCAACTACTTCGTATTAGAATCGATACTAGAAACTTTATATGTTCAGGTTAAGATGACCAGAATATCAGTGAAAGATGTCGCATGAAATGTAATAGTTATAAAAACATGTTATGTAAGTTCAGGTACTTGATTAAAATTCAATAACCGGCTCGCCGCCGTTTTATTCTACTAAAAAAGTATATTCAGTGTGCTTACATCACTAACAGCACCTCTAAATATTTGTTATATAACTTGTGGAGTACTTGGTTAAATTATATGTGATGGTATTAAGATACATAATTGTATAAACATAAGACCAGTTTATAATGGCCAACTCAGTGTTGAATAAGGATTTTAAATTTGTATAGTAACTAATCTAATCACTTTAAACTTATATAAGCTTACACCACTACATTATACATTTAACTTAATTGGATTACCAATATTCAGAAACTACCGTGTTCACACTACAACGCATAAACGCTCCAGTTTTCACCATGTAAAATACATTCTTCGAATATTTAGTTATAATTGATACTGATTTTTCTTTGAGAATCATCATTGCCAGCGTATTAACTATGTTCACAAAACTGTCTTACATTACCAAGAGTTTAAATCCTAAAAATATTCTTTAGTAAATCTAAAGCAAACCTACAAACAAGGATGTTTTTTCAAACCCATGCCTTATATAATGATAATACATTATCAGTTAGTTATTTCTTTCGAAGTTATATTGTGTTTTTCATAAAACAAAGTAGCTTGTTATATTTAAAAGAGAAATACCCGTTGTTATAAACGTATCTTATAATTGCCCTGCCAAAACTACAATTCTATTTTCAAAGAAAGCTTTTAGAAAATCATGACAGTATCAATTTTATTAGTATTGGAGTTAAGAAACAAATTGTTTTCTATTTATTATATAACCAACATTGCAACTTTTATTTGTATATCAATTTTCGCAAGCAGTATATATTCTTAGATATAGTAATTAAATACATGTTTATCGTTCCTCCAGCGATAAGTAAACCAAACTTAATTAATTTATAAATATAGCACAAGTGCCTCAAAATTATTGATTTAACTTCAAAAACCCAAAAGACTGCAGCGAATATTAGTCCTAGAAGCCACACCACAAAAATTACCAAAATATTTCCATTCATTCGTGGTCTCTTAGGTGGTATCTTATTATCTACGTAGTGCTGCCTCTCGAATCCTTTCAGGATTAAGTGTTCCCACCAATTCATTATACCAGAAACCTGAGTTCCCTTAATTCGTTTTATCATGTAAGGAGAAATGATGCCAGTTAAGTAAAAAGAAAAATATTGCTCAAAATACTTTTCTTTCCCAATGTGAATTCTGCCGAGCACGGATGAGGATTGGCTCTGATTATTTAATTTTAATGCATATTGCAAAATGGCTTCCCGTGGCAAAACAACTGCGGAATTATTACAACTTTTTAATTCTTCTAGTAAAACATTTTCTTCCAATTTAAGAAATGCTTTAGATGTATTTGCTTTATAAGCCATTTCAAAGCTTCCATCGTCCTCATAGAGATCTTTAAACGTTTTGTAAGCTGTTGGAAGGAAGTTTTGCAATTCATGGTGAGCCTTTTTATGTAAACGTGCGTTTTTGTAAATGTGCCCTTCTTTCTTATCGTGTACAGAGGCAAAGAAAGTGCCAGTTTCAGACCGTATAAATACGCTAAACCTAACCCCTTTTGCATAAGTTACCCTTTTGTCAAATATCAATTCAGAAGTGAAACTATCCAGTTCAAAAAGAAAATGTGGTTGGTAAGACCGCGAATAAAAGGTAAAATTTTCATCTATCAGTTGGTCTAGCTTGTCATATGTCCTTACAGTTCTTGGAGCTACCATTCGATATACATTGTCATTCTTGTACGCATTGCTTAAAACTAATGTTGCTAAACTAAGAGACCCAAACATAACTCTGCAAGATGACTTTCTAAAAAACCGCATAGGAAATGGGTCTTCTTGTTCCAACATTAGTTTCAAGATATTGATGCTTTTATTAAATCCTTGTCTGTTCCATGTATGCTCGATTAAGATAACCATACTGACAGTCGTTACAAGAAGCACCACCCATATACTAGGCTGGAAAACGGCAATTAGGTCTCGAAATGGCAACTTAGTCATGCCTCTATCACCACAAGTAATAAACTGAAAGCGATTTATGTCATTTGGAAATGATAGTGTATAACGATAAGTCGCAACTTCATCTGTTGCTACACGTCCAACTCCCAAACGAGATTCCCAAATAACAGGGAACTCGCTGTGCTCGTAAAGCTTCCCGTTAACACAATACTGGTCCTTACTATTAATGTAACTGTAGTTGTGCATAATTGTTTTCCAGACGTATGCTTGAGCCATAGTAATTTTAGAGTTTACGCTGACTTGCTCAATCAGATGAAGACTTATTTCTTTAAACAATAATATTTTGCATGATAACATTTCGTCTCGAAACTCATCAGAGCCTTCAGGCAAGTACATGTCCAAAGACAACATGAAACCATTTGCTGGAAATGCTCCTTCATTTTCCAGTTGACTTGGGTGACTTAATTGTTGCACAGAAATAGTCTTGAACACGAAGGTCCGTGAGAATGAAATACATTGCAAACAGTACATTGAAACGAGGTCAATTGATAGATGAGACATTGCAGAAAATTCACTAAGCACTCTAACAAGTCGAAGGTAAATAAAAATCTGATTTAGAAGAATGTATTCAAAGGCAAGCTTTTTGTACAATAAATCGCTGAGAACCAACGTGTTCTGATTTTTATCTAACACAATTATATGCAAAGAAGGCTGAGTCGAAGGAAAATCTTTTGATCGTTCAAGGGATTTTTCTACTTTTTCAATTTTACTTGAAAAATCTGAAAATACTTGCAAAACGGGCTTGACATAATTGGCCGTTTTATAACGGCTTGGAACAGGCCAAAGCACCTTACCTATCACAATAGGTATCGAAAAATGGATCAAACATTTCCAAGGTTTAGTTTCGAAGGGAAATCGAACGGGATTCAGCAGACAAAAGATTTTGGATCGTTTACTCAAAATTTCATAATCACTAGGGTATTCCCTCTGGGTATACTCATCGCATTGTGTGTATCTTGATATAGACCCAGTACAGTTGGCGGATAATGGTTTTCGCAAAACTAATGAGAAAGAAGTTGGCGGTATTTCGATATTATTATAGTTATCAATAACGGTAAGACAGCCAAGGTTTGCAAATGGATTTAAATATTCAACTAAGTTAACTATTTCAGTGAGAAATTGGCCTTTGAACTTTCAGCTTTCGAATTTAATCTGTTTTAAGAACTAAACTTGCAAATAAAATTTCTCCTAGACAGCATATATCGGTGTTAAAGCGATGCTCAAAGTAAACCGAACATTTAAACGAGTAAGAACAATTATTTAGGTTAACTACATACAAGAGTAAGCCATTTGCTAGTGGTCGTATTGCTTAGCAAAAGGGATTGTATAAAATCGATCCAAAATGACTAATGTCCGTTTGAAAAAATAAAAGCTTGTAGTTGCATCTTTGTAGCTTGATAACTATGTTTGTACGAAAAATAATTTAAGTAAATTACAGACCGACTAACTTACGATTCACTTGAACGAGAAAATTATTCATTGTTGATTCATTGTGTTCACGTTGACTTCTTTGGTATAACAAACGTATTTGATTACATTTTTCATTAGAATCATTAGACAGACAACTTAAGATGTGATAAAACTAGGCAATCCAAACCGCTCTGTTATTTAATGGCACACGTGTATCGATTTTGGTTGCATGACGTTGTTTTGAAAGTTTTCTTCCTGGATTAGATAACAATGAAGCTAATTACAATTCTACAATGAACAGCATATTGTTTTGTTTGATTTAGCGACTTGGTCACAATTTGATTACTTTATCGTACCTTTTATATTTCTAAAGAAATCTTCTCTCAACATTTTATTTGACGTTAATTTAAAACTAGTTGAGGTATGTATTTATGGGAAACTCGGAATAAATATTTACGCAAATCTCGTAACGGCTGAAGAGTCATGGCTTGTCATGGCCATGGCATGGTTACAATAACTCGACTGGCAAAATTGTGTTTTTCACATCATTGTTTCCTTGTTGTAGTTTTGCTTATGCTAACCAAATTAAGCTAAACTTATTATTTTCTTGAGATTGAACGACGTTAGAGGACATAGTTTAATAAATAGTATCTTTATTATTATTGTGGAAATATTTATTAGAATTACGCAGATGAAACACTAAACAGTTTATGTATGAATTAGAAGTAGTTGACATAGAGCTTTTAATAATTACTTTCATGTGGAATATTTTTATTAGCTTTTATGTTAAATTAAAAATATTCCACATGAAAGTATGCATGATTGCTCAACGACACTCAATATTATATCATATCAATCAGATCCCTTAAATTGGACATAATGTAAGCAATTAATTGGTAAATATCGTTAATACAAATTAATACATGGCAATAAATATTATAGAACAGGTTATTATATAATTTTTTCCTGGTGTATAACTGAAAATATGGCTACCATATCGTATGGCCATACAACAGGCACTACTTTACTATAACATAGATTTTTATAACTTTTATTTTGTAAGTATAAAAGATTAAAAACGTATTTAACTCCAATATACTAAGCGTCTATGGCGCTATTTTGTACAAACGAAAAGTAAGTTTGAAGATGTTTTTAACATTTGTGTATCGAAGCTTGCTAATACTTGAACAAACAGAAGCAATGCTGTTTACAATAAGAAGCCAGCAATCCTTCAAAAATGTGCACAATTTTTGAACAGAGAGCCAAATACCTAACCGCATTTCGAACAACCAAAATGCCATAGAAATCATTAAGCAAGTTAACCATAGCACAAAAATAACTAAAACATTGCCATCCATCTTTGGTCTTTTTGGAGGGACCCTAGTGTCAACATAATGTTCTCTCTCGAATTCTGTCACAATTAAATGTTCCCACCAATTCATGATCCCAGAAACTTGAACACCTTTAATCCTCTGCACCAAGGCAGGAGTTGTATGACCCACTAATTTGAAAGCAAAATATTGCTCAAAGTACTTTTCTTTTCCAAGATGAATCTTCCCAGGAATTGTAGACGTTTGGCTTTGGTTATTAAGTTTTAGTGCATATTTCAAAGTAGCTTCACGAGGTAAAATTATTGCGGACTTGCTGCAATTTCTTAATTCTTGAAGTAAAATATTTTCTTCTTTTTCAAGATACGAATTGGTCTTGTTTGCAGTAAACTCTATTATTGAGCTCATTTTCAAATTTTCCATCATTTGAAGTAGTAGATATATAGCGCTCCGTTTGAGTATATGATTACTTTATCGTAGCTTTAATATGGAAAGGATACAATCAAC
>JAQFZG010001086.1:0-23858 GCA_034695465.1 Entomobrya nicoleti | reverse complement strand
AGAACTGATAGTTGCTTCTGGCTACTCTTGATAGTGGATTTCTTACTTTGTTCTCTGGGAAAGTGGCTTGCTTTAAAATTTTATGTTGCATATACATATGTACATGTTTCAGACCAGGGAGTAGACTATGCTTGAAACTATCATGGGAAAAGCAGAGCTCAACTTTCAGACAAGAATAATATGCTCGGGTTGTAAATTTTTGTTTGTTTTCTTAACAGTATGTTGGCTTTAAAATGTATATTATCGATGTTTTTGGCATATTGATTCACTGACATAAAAGACATTAAATGAACTTTGTTGCAAATTAGCCAAAAGCTGGTATTGGGAAATTTGTTCATGCTATCTGTTCATTTTATGGTTCATTTGATTATTTTAGTTGTGTTAGCTAAACCTGACATAATAAACTTTCAAGCAAGAAACCAATAAATTGCGGATTATTGACAGCTTTTGTTGGCAAGCTTTTTGTAAATTTTAACCATACTTTAATTGGAAGTTTTAAAAGAGTGACCTATTTTTATAAATTAGGGGAATACAGGTAAAATTTAGTATCTTCTGCTTGAGTTTATAAACTGCTCAAATGTTTTTATTAATGAGAAGATGCGGTAAATCGTTGCCATTTTTACATGAAAAGTTTACTGTATGGTTTATATTTATCTCCGTGGCATTGCATAAAAATGTGAAAAACTGATATAAGTTCAAATTGGGTGGAGATCTATAATTAGGACTGTAGCTGTTTTTGATAAAATTCCCTAAAATATTTACAGATTGATGAACGAGCTGTTAGAAATGATGGTTTTAGTGCATGGCAGTTTTTGGCTTAATGCAACGATCATTGATTTAAAATAAAATACATAATGAAAATAAGTCCTCGTTTAAATGTGTTAGAGCCAAATATTAATAGTGGCGGAAGGATTCGGTCTTTTTATCATCATTTGATTTCCATTAGTTTATTTATGTCCGAACTTTGATCAATGTAGTAATATTTTATATATGCTTGCTTTTGTTAAAAGGTTACCTAATTGTACTTTGTTTAATATCAAAATATTGTGACGCTAAAGATCCGTATTGGGAATAAGACCTTTGCTCTCACCGAATAAGCAAACGAATTTTTTATTTAAAGTTATCATTTGGAAATTGTATGCAATATGAATGCATTTCATACGAACCATGCTCTACCTACCAAGTTTGTAAAAATTGGAATTTTTTAAATCATTCTTTTGCATCATTAATAAATATTTATTTCATAAAATCAAGTTAATAAAATTTCAAAACTAAGTAATATACATTTTATTTTATAAGCCACACAAATGAATACATACTATTTCACACCGTCTACGTTTCGATCTTTTTTGCAGTCAATACTGCTGCAAGTAATAATTTCATCAGTTTAAATACAATTGCTTTACTATCTTTCCATCATATACATAAAAACATGCATATTTCACACTAGCAGTTATCCTAAAAAAATTTTTTTTGAAAGTTATCAATATGTTTAACCTAAACATTATGAACAGATTAGCTTATGACCCAACTCTTTCCAATCAAGCAACTGACATTCCCTTGAACAGTACGGACGTTTACATTTGGAGCATCTATGGTTGGCGTTGACTTTACCACAGCATCTGCACATATTGTCCACTTTCTCCAGATACATAATACAGTCAGGCTGGTCGTTCAGAATGTCTTGTTTATCACCGCATTTCACGTATGGGTTGACAATGGCAAGTCTACATCCAGCTTGAAACTTGTCCATGATTTCCCCATCTCTTTTAGTATTCCTAATATACAAACGTGTTACATCTCCATTTTCATCCTCCGTAATCAAGTTAATAGAATCCAAATATGGATTGGGATCGTCGATTATTAGCAGCTCAAGTACTTTATTTTCGAGTAACTTATCTTCTTTGAGATTCATGTCTTTTAGTGTAATCAGGCTCAATGATGAAATTTTTTTGGCTGATTTATTTCTTCGAAAGCTTCAATTTTTCCTAAAGCTTTGCATGTTTTTATAGTTTCCCGATGTTGTCGAATAATAGATTGCCTTTTTAGACAGCTTAAGTAGGATTTCTTTTGGAGAACATTTACATCTGTAGCTTCAGCGTTGACGTTTCCTGATAAAGAGTGTGCTTTTAGTTCTCTTTTATTTTCCTGAAAATCTCTTATCAAAAAATTACTTTTAGGTTCTTCGTAAGGAAGGAAGCATGGTAACTGATCTTTTTCTGCTTTCAATCCGCTTTCATATGCCGTTTCCATTTGTTGCCAATTTTGTTCTGTGGGTTTGTCTGAAAATTCCCTGCAATAGACTACACTCAAATTGTAGTAAGCTTCGGGAACTTTTGGGTGATCACGTGGAGCAAAACGAAGAAAGTGGTTGAATGCTTGTATTGTTTCACAGTTTGGAGTGGGATTAATGCTATTGTTCATTTGCATAACAGCTTGGCTATACAATAAATCGGAGTTTGGAGGAAATCTTTTGATAGCTTTGGTTTCATACAAGTTATAGTCGTCGTAATAATTCTCTTCCCATCACATGAGTGCTAGGATAAGGCAGGAAAAATGAGGATTATCCTGATATCGACTAAAACTTGTCTTTATTTCAGCCCAATTGGGAGTTTTCAAATTTAAAATACATAAACAAAATCGTGTTTTCATGTCAAGTTCACATATTTCGAAATATTGTGAGCAATGTAATTTATAAATAATAAGACTTAGTTTAGATCGCAAATAACCATCACAAACAAAGTGATGCCAGTCCAAGGTCACACATGCGTAAAATAGATCCACTATTTCGTATTTTTTATACATGGTATATTCGCTACTACTTTGAAGAAGTCTGTTCAGTTTAGCATTGTATTGCAATGTTTTCAAAATTCTAGAAGCAGTTTTTTAACCTTCCAGGGCTTTCAATTCTAATGCTTTTCTAACTTCTACAGATATTTCTTTTGGTTTTTTATCCCTGTTATTAGTAAAGCAGGTATATGTACGAAGACACACGTCATAATACATATCCAAGCCGGAGTAATCCATGATAAATGTTTTTTTTGTAAACTTTCACTTTATGAATGTTTTGAAAAAAAATTCACAGTATTGATTATAAGTTGAATTACAAGAGGACAAACGACAACTAACACTTACATAAAACGTTTGACATATTTTTTCTTGCTTTGAAGAAGTAGAAAGAATCGATAAAGTTTGATACATAGCAGAACCACAAGTTTATTGATTTACCCGAGACAGGAAATTGAATACCTTATTAGCAGAGTGTAGTGTTTTGTTTGAACGATTATTGTGACAAGCCCATTGCAATAACAATAACATAGAATTTAGAGCATTGCATGTCGGTCAAGCACGTAATGTACACGTGTTTTATGAATGAAGACAGCTCTATTATTATGTTCGTACGAAGATTAGTGCTTTCGTTTTTCGCTAAGGCATTTATTTATTACTTTGTTTTGTGAAAGTGGCTTGCTTTGGAATGGGATGTTGCATGTTAATAACAAAGACAGGATAACTGAACGAAATAACAAGTGAATGGACATTTTTTACTTGCTTATGATACATTTTTATTAGATGAATGATACCGTGAATAAAATTGAAAGAACATTTGTTTAAAAAATACGATATGTAATTAAGTTTACAAAGTTGAAGTTACTTAAATAAAAGTTAATAAAACTCAGTTTTATAACAACAAAAAATTAATTAATTCAGCACGGTTTGTGTTCCAATCTCTTGTGTAATCAAAGTCGAAACCATCTGTAAAGCAAAAACTCATATTAGCATATATTTTGTCATATCAATACTAAATAAATATGAAACACTAAACTTGAAATAAATTTAAAACTAACCTTCAGTGAACAAATAAGCTTATGACCCAACTCCGTCCAGTCTAACCCCTGACATTCCTTCGAACAATAAGGACGCTTACATTTAGAACACTTCAAGCTGGCGTTTCCTTCCCCACAAAATCTACACATGTTGTTCACTTTCTCCAGATGCACAATGCAGTCAGGTTCATCGTTTGTAATTCTATGGTGAGCCCCACATTGCATATAAGGGTTAATAATTGCAACTCTACATCCAGCTTGAAATTTATGCATAGTTTCAGTCTCAATATTTCGAACTAACAAAGGTGACACAATCCCATTATCGTCCTGCGTAATCAAGTTAACACAATGTGATAGTAGAATGGAATCGTCAATTATTAACAGCTGAAGTATTCTATTTTCAAATAAATTACTTTCTTTTGGATTCATCTCTTGTAATGTAATCGGCTTCAGTAATGAAATCTTCTTTAGTACCCGTTGTATTTTTGGTTGTTTTTGCTGAGAAAAACCTACGTCTTTCAAGTCTACACATTTTTGAAGGAGTTCTCGATGATTACGAATCATCGATTTCCTATTTGGGTTACCTAAATAAGGTTTATTTTCAAGTACACTTGAAGTTATAGCGTTCAGCTTTTCTGGTTTCAATAAATCGTCTTTCGATTTCAATATATCGCCTATAACTGTTTTATTCTCATCTTCATAAGGCAGATAGCAGGGCAACTGATCGTTTTCTGTTTCTAATCCAGTTTCGTATGATGATTCCATTTGTTGCCAATTTTGTTCAGTGGCGTCCTCTAAAAAGTCACTTAGGTATACTGAACTCAAATTGTAGTGAGCCTCGGGAACTTTGCGGTGATCGTGTGGAGCAACACTTAAAAAATCTTGAAATGCTTTCACTATTTCACAGCTTGTAGTGTTATCAATGCTTTTTAACATGACTGCTCGACAATAGAATAATTCAACATTTAGAGGAAACTTTTTGAGGGCCTCTGTTGCGTACGACAAACCTTGTACGTATTCCTTCTTCCACGACAATACTGTCAAGAGGACAAGGTAAAATTGACAATTGTCCGGATATCGCTGAACGCTCTTCTTTATGATATATAGGTGATAAGTGTCGTTCGTTGATATGTCTCGTTTTAAGTTTAAAATACAAAAACAAAGTCGAATTTTCATGTCAAGTTCACCAATCTCCTCACAGTTCTTTTCGTATAACTGAGAAATAATTATGTTTAACTTTTCGCTAAGATTGTCACAAATCAAGTTTTGATTATTTAAGGTCAAGCATAAATAAAGCAATTCCACAATTTGTAGTTTCTGAGTTTCAGAATCGTCATAACTTTCAAGAATTTGGATCAAGTCTGCATTGTATTCAAGTGTTTTCAAAAAATTCTGTGCTGTCTCAGAGCCTTGCCGTTCTTTAATTTTTAAAGCTGATATAATGTCTTTGGTCAACCGCTGATTGTAATTTTCTCCACTGATACTATTTTGGCTAGCCATGATGATGTGTATTTGTAAGTACTGATATTATTATGTTTAACTTTCTCACTTGTTGTAAGTTGAGATGATTATTTTTACTAATTATTTTATTTTCTCCAGGTTAGTACTTTCGATATGTTCTAAATGATTTAGTTGCAATTTTAATGTTTCATGCAAACATGAAAAAATTAATAAAGGTTGCAAGGCGTGACTTGAAATACATGTTCCTGAAACGCAAAAGTAAAACTTGTATCTATCATGTAATACTAGTTGGTGTAAAGTAGAACTGCATAGGCAATACTTGGGTAGAACGGAGAAAGCAGCTGCTCCCATTCAACCTTGAGTAGAAAGTGAAGCTTGTTGCTGGTTAACCAATAGCTACTCTGTGTTGTGTGTTATAGGTGCAAGTAGCCTTCTTTTTTTCTAGATTTTCCAGAAGATTGCCCTATATTGCTATTTAAAGGGAATCCATTTACTCCATCCTTTCGTACAAATCCCTATGAATGGATTGATATTTACAATTCTCGTCCCAACAAAAGAATTTACGCTAAAAACATTCGTATTGCAACTTGCTTTACGAAACCATGGGTGGCAGCCCCATTATAATGTCTAGCTACTATTGAGATTAAATTCGATTATATTTTTTTCGTTGCCCTTCAGCATACCAATTTTCATTTCTAATTTTGGTAAACTTTCATTACGAATATTGTGTTCATAACAATTTATATTTCTTAATGGTTTTAATGTTTTTTAAACGAAATGACGTCAATGTGCTGCTTATTTTTTGTTGTAAACGTTTTATTTATCAAGTGTATTTTAAACATAACTAAATTATAATTTTTTACTTAAAATTGCATTATTGTGTAAACTATTCCGTGGTTTTGTAATAAAACAAAGCTTAAAATTACAAACAGAATTGATTATTTATTTAACACGGTTTGTGTTTCAGCTTCTCGTGCAATCACACTTGATGTAGATACTGAGGGCACCTGTCAAGAAAATAAAAATGTTTAGTAAAATTTCTGTCATGTGTTGAGTTGCAATATGTAAATATTATGTTTCTTTACTAAATAAATTCATAATATATGCTTAAAGTTCACCTTTAATGAACAAATTAGCTTATGGCCCAGCTCGTTCCAGTCCAGCCCTTGACATTCCCTCGAGCAATAGGGACGCTTGCATTTGGAACACTTCCGGGTAGCATTTTCTTCGCCACAGTATCTGCACATGTTGTTCACTTTCTCCAAATGGACAATACAGTCAGGTGCATCGTTTATAATTCCTGGCTTACCACCCCATTGCATATATGGGTTGATGATTGCAAGTTTACATCCAGCTTGAAACTTATTCAATGCTTCTTCATCTCTTTTAATATTCCTAATATACAAATACGATATATCCCCATTTTCATCCTCTGCAATCAAGTTCATTGAGTTCAAATATGGATTGGGCTCGTCAATTATTAGCAATTGAATTATTCGGTTTTCAAACAAGCTATCTCCCTCCGGATCCATTTCCTTTAATGTAATCGGCTTCAGTGATGATATATTCTTTAATATTGGCTGTAAGTTTAGATTTATATTCGTAGATATAATCGCTTTTTCCATAACTGTGCATTTTTGAAGTAATTGTCGATGATTTGGAATAATAGATTTCCTAATTGAACTGCCCAAGTAAGGTTTCTTCTCAAGCACACTTACAGCTGCAGCTTCAATATTTTCTGAATTTGACTGTGGCTTTAATAAATCGTTTTTCGTTTTTAGCATCTCGCCCACAAGAGCTTTACTCTTAGTCTCTCCATAAGGAAGATAGCAAGGTAACTGCTCAGTTTCTGCTTTTAGCCCATTTTCGTAGGACGTCTCCATTAATTGCCAATTTTCTTCTGTTGCCACCTCTAAAAAGTCCCTCAAGTGAACAGCACTCAATGCGTAGTAAGCTTCTGGAACTTTTGGATGATCTCGGGGAGCAGCATTGAGAAAGTTTTTAAATGACTCTATTATCTCACTGCTTGTTGTGCTTTCAATGCTCATTAGCATGACAGCTCGGCTGTACAATAATTCAGCATTTTGTGAAAATTTTATGAGTGCTTCAGTTACATATGATAGGCCTTCGTCATATTCATTTTTCCATGATAATATTGTTAATAGGAGGCAGGGGTAGTGGCAGTTGTCTGGGTATCGACGAACACCTTCCTTTAATATATCTAAAGGATATATATCGTTGGTTAAAATGTTTCGTTTTAGATTTAAAATACAACAACAAAATCGTATTTTCATGTCTAGTTCTCCTATTTCTCCACAGTGCTCTTCATATAACTGAGCGATTATCAAGTTTAGTTTTTCAGCAAATTTTTCACAAACAAAGTGTTGCCACTCTAACGTCGCACACAAATACAGTAGCTCAACTATTTTTATCTTCTCAGTTTCAGAATAGTCACAAGTTTCAAGAAGAAGGATCAGGTCTGCATTATATTCAAATGTTTTTAGAATTTTGTGAGCTGTCTTTGAGCCTTCTTGTTCTTTCACTCGTAAAGCTGTTATAACTTCGGTAGATAGAGGCTGGGGTTTTCCTCTCCAGCTGTTACTTTCACCAGCCATGTTGTTAGAAATTTTAAACGATTGTTCATATAATTTTACTAGCTTTATGTAGACTTTGAACTGGTTACTATGTTTAACACTTTCACCACACCTCAATTGATTCAGTAAATGAAAAATGTACTACTATGAATTGAATTTATGTATGCGTAAGTACTCAAGCTTTGACTAATTTCATAAAATCCTTTTATCAACTTTGATATATGTTATTCTAAAATTTTTGCAATAACGAATAATTTATTAGTTTGCAATATAAAGTAATTTCTAAATTTTAATGTCCCAAAAATAAGCATTGCATATTGCAATGATATGAGAATTTTTACAAGCGCAGTCACTGCACTTTTTTGTTATGAAGAGCCCGAAATAAAGTTTTACTCATTGTGCAATGCTACATGGTGTAAAATAGCGTAAGGCAGTACTAAAGTTTAGAGGAGAAAGCAGCTGCTTCTTTGGTTTTGGCTAAAGTATTGATTACTTTGTTCTGTACAAGTCGCGTCCTTTTTTATCTCTTGTTTGGCAAAAAAATTATATGCAATATTTTTCAGATGTGTAATAAATCCATGCCAGTTTTATATACTTTGTGCAAAATCCAAAGCTAATTGTTAAGCATCATTTATCTGATAAAAACAAACTGAAAAGCTTGAATAAAGAAGCAAGCTTGTTGTGCATTTTATTTGGAAATAAAAATAAAATATTTAACTAGAAAATTATAACGATTTTATTAAATCCGAAACGATAAATTAAATTATAATTGGGTAATAAAAATAAGCATTCGAATACAAATATAACAAAGTTTTCAACAAATCAATAATGAAATATGGGATGGTTTAAAAGGTAGCAAATACATTCCAAATCTACCAATACTCAATACGTGGATAATTTTACATAATTTTTTTTTCAATGGAATGAATTTCTTTGCAAATAATATAATCAAAAATATATAATCCCTAAATATGAATATATTTCCGCTTAATCGCAGTTTTCATAAATATTGGCAATGGTTACAATTATAAATAAATCGTCTGTAAATTCTTGGGCCATTTTCCCTACGACAGGTGTTTCCTCACGTTAACTTACAGGTATAAAAATAAATTTAAAAATAGTTGTACCTTTTTTGCACTTTAAAATGCGCACACTTTCCCACTATTATTATTTTCTAATACTACAGGACAAATTAATTCCTCCTTAAATAATTGCTTATCTAACTTTTGACACTCTGTGGAGCAATACAGCCGCTTAGATTTTGTGAACTTACGGGTAGCAGTTTCCTCCCCACAAAGTATGCACATATTTTTTGCCTTCTCCAAGTGTACTATACATTTTTGCTCATTAATACGAATTCCAAGGACTCCACCTTTGACACAAATCCCCATGTATGGATTTATTGCCGCGATTCTGCACCCAGCTTCAAAGCTTTTCACATAAACTGTGTCCGTTTTAACTTGATCGATGTAAACACAAGTAGTGTCCCCATTCACATCCTCAGCTATCAATTGAATTGAATTAGAATAAATGTTTGGTTCCTCAATAATAGTCAAGTCGAGAATCCTATTCTCATATATCTCGTTTTTTATGGGATTCATTTCTTGCAAAGTAATAGACTTCAAAGATCCGATTTTCCGTGCCCTTTTCTGCTGAAGTTTTCCTGGAACGACACTTTTGTCAACCGGTAAACCTTGTTGCTTTAAACTCATCGCATCTCTAAGTCGTTCCCGATGTTGTAAAATGAGTGCTCTTCTCACTGGACTCTTAAGATACTGCTTCCGTTCAAGAACACTTTTTGTCTTTCGACTTACTACTAATTCAGGATCAAACTCTCTTTCTAAACCAACCAGTTCAATATATTTAACATCACTATTGCTATTTATTTGGGTATCATCTAAATAAAATAGTTCCTCAGTTTGCGCAAGTCTTTCTAGAAATGTCATACCATTAAACTCCAACTCATACTCCTTTTCAAACTTTAACAAGCGTTCTTCTAGCTCGGATCTCTCTAATTGAGCCATGGCAAGATCCAGATTGAAATCCTCCTCGGACATTTGAAGAAGCTTACCGCTCCCCATATCTCTACCAATTCGAAACATAGTCCGTGCCAGTTCCGGTTCAAGTTGATCACGGTAATATCCCACAAGATATACCGCAGCTTGGGTGCTACATAAGTTTAAACCCTGTTTATAGCACATTTCGGCCATTTTAGTGTCCGTTGCCACACCATAGCCCTTACAATAAAGGAGCCCTAAACAAGCAGCTGCATCTCCCTCACCATGTTCCATTGCTCTTGTGTACCAGATCACTGCCTCGGCTAAATTTTCCTCAACTCCTGTTGCATGTTCGTAACATTTGCCGATATGATATTCTGCAAACGCGACACCATAATTAAAGCCTAACGATGTATACGTATCAAATTTCCTTTTCTTCTTTGGATCTAATTTGGCACAACGTTTAAATATTTCAACAGACTTGGCCACATCCTGCTGCACTCCATGCCCAAGATAGTAACAATTACCAATGAAGAAACATCCTAACGCAGATCCTTGCTTTTCGGCTTGAGTGTAGTAGTAAATTGCTTTGGCATAATCTTGAGGAACGTCCAACCCAAGATAATATTTCTGGCCAAAAACAATGGGAGAGTTTTGCATTTCCACGATTTTTTTGAACGTTATTTTTTGTCCAATTTTGTGTTTAAACATGCGTGTTATATCATCAGCAGTGGCTGGAAATTGATCAATGTTTAAGTTGGCATTTATTCTTTGCATTGATTCAAGTATTACGCAAGAATCCAAATCTTGCTTTACATGCTTTTGTAGTGGGGACATTGTCAAAGCTGTTTTGTAGCAACGAATTGCTTCAAGTAGATTGTGTTTTGATTTGTGGCATTGAGCCTTGAGATAATGGGCATTCCAGGATTTTTGGTTAAGTTTCAGTGCTTGCTCGATGTCAAGTATGGCTTGGTCACTGTGTTTTTCATCAACGTTTTTACCATCTTTAATGCTCAGGTGACAAGTAGCTCGTTTTTCGTAAATTTCTCCAAGATTGATTGGCGATAAATTTGGTAAAGTAATGGCTTCGGAATATGTTTGTAGTGCACTTTCGAAATCTTGCAATTTCATCTGCTGTTCTGCATTGCTTAGCATCCTTTTAAATCGTTCAGTATCTTCCAATGATGAGGTGATGCTGGACTCATTTACCAACTTTTCAATTTCGGGTTTCTGGACTTGCAACATTTGTAAACTTTGTTTGAACATGTTTAACTTTTCACTGTGCTCACTTTGTGTCAGTCGTTTGCTTTTATGATGTGCTAGATCGTTTCTTAGATCTTTTAACTGACGCACAGCTTTGTTTTGTAATTTGTATTTCTTCCCATCTCCAAAGTTTAAAAGTACAAGTGACATCAAAGATATGTCCCAATCTTCTGAACTGTAGCTTTCAAGAAGTATTTTCTTTTGCAATGGTATGGCTTTCTTGAGTATGTTTTTGAAGTGTTGATTAAGAAAGGTCTCCATATAATTTGGTTCATCTCTCCAATCTTCACCACTTTCGAACTTCCATCGCTGTTTGAATATTTGACGAAGATACTGAGTGGATTGGATAACCATACTGTCCAATTTGTAAAAATACTCTTCTTCTGAACAAGCAGTCATCTTGGTCGAACTGTTGAGGGTATAAAAATAAAATATAAGTAAAGCTTCCAAAAAATATGCACGAGGTTTTACTATTTCATTTCAAGGCAAAACTAGGATAAGTTACACTTGTAGCTTAACAACAGCTTGAACTTGAAAAACGTACCAAAAAGCAACATAATTAGATATAATTGATATGGTGGGAATTGTTTTTGCTTGTAAGGTAAACCTTTATCGATATTAAAAGATTTAATTGCACAGAATGTTGCGTACACCTGAAAACGTTTGCAAAATAAAATTGGCAGATTCATAATAAAAAATATCGTAACAGTTATGAAAAGCAATCTATGGATAACAAAGCACTGGGTGTCTAATTTTGCTAATTCTAAAGCATTTACCTAATATTTTACACGTTATGCTCCCGAGTACTCACTTTCTGTAATAGGGAACTTTATAAACTTCTGTCGGTCTAATAAGCAATACTTCCATTTACAGCCGTTCACTAAATCACAATGTTTTGCTTAAAACAAACCCAACCAAAGAATGAAGCAACTAACATCTGAACTTCGTAATATTGAAAGTCTTGCAGCATTTTTACCAAAATGAACTTATGCACACGTACTTAAGTTACGTGCACTTACATATGCAAGTAAGTAATAACTTGGTAGTAAGTCCTAAAATATATCTAGCAACATATTTAAACTGCTACAGGTTTTTATAGAAGTGTATATATGTATGTTATGTGTGATAAAATGCAAGATATGACGATGGAATTCCAGTGAAACGTATTAGCATGTGATATATTTTTCATTCGTATTCGAACACATTGTTCTTGGTTTAGTGAATTCATAAGTATTACATGTGACAAAAAGTCAGTAATGCAATTTGGCGATGTACAATACCTAAACATACATATATCTTGATATGTGTATACGCAATCTACATACAAAACGAGTACCGTCAACCATACTTAGAAGAACTATATATGAGCAAATCATTCCTTAAATGCGTGTGTTGTAAAATTATTTTTGATATACAGGAGCTATAAGCTTGCCTACGTGTGGTTTGTCATGTATACTCGTATATTGAGCTGTTTAGAGTAAGTAGACCTCTTCAAATATATCGTAAATGCATGCGTTTTCAGTTTCTTTCTAAATTACATCTGACCATTCATGTTCTGTATTAGTATACTACATAGTATCTTTTATCTTTGTTTGGCTTGCATGCATTCTTATGTTTGTTATGTTATGTTGTTTGTACATACGAATGCTTTCTTCATTTTAGGTTACCTTGATTTAAATACATGTATTTGTTATAACATGCTGGATATTATGTTATAACAATGGTGATGTGTCTTACAATTTTGACTTGTTCTCAATCAACTAATCCCTGGTATTTCTATTTAAAGTTATACATAAGTATTTATTGTATTCTAGTCGCCCTTTATACCCTGTGCAGACTCAGGATGTTAATGTTTATTAGACGTATTATTTGAAAAAAAATATTCGAATTTATTGGTTCAAGAACTATAAACAGTGATTTAAAATAATTTCAGCATAAAGATTTCCCCCACAAATTCCTGTCCAAAAGTGCCTGCCTAATCCAAATTAGCAAAAACAAAGTGCCCAATTTGTTTCAAAACATTTCAAATCTCAAAAAGTTATTTAGCCGATCACATGCGTGTTCATACAGGGGAAAAATCTTAAAAATGTAATAAATGTGGTCTGAGTTTTCGATTTCAGTCTGATTTAAATATTCATGAACGCAGAGTTCAACTTGGTGAAACTTATCAGTGCCAACTTTGCCAGAAAACATTTTCACGCCAATCAAACTTAAATTTACACGTGCGGAATTTTCATAATCATGATGAAAGACAACTTTATGAATGTTGTTTTTGCGACAAGTCGTTTTCATTTCTGTTTAAACTACAAGCCCACATTCACTCCCATACTGGTGAAAGACCCTATGAATGTAAAATCTGTAATAATGCTTTCAAGGACAAGGTCACCTTAAAACGCATTCGAACCGTGTTCACACGGAAAACCGACCTTTTGTTTGTGATGCCACTGAACATTGCAAGAAAAGTTTTAAATCTCAGCCAGAAAGAAACGCGCACATGAATCGGGCACATCCAGTGGACGGAAAAAGCCATAATTGTGACATTTGTAATAAGACTTTCAAATCATCCTCTTATTTAATATTTCATCAGAGTAAACTACATCTTGCTAAGAACCATATTTGTAAACTATGTGATAAAGGATTCACCCTAAAAGAGTGCATAAAACAACATTTACGCACTCATACAGGAGAAAAGCCGTATAAATGCAGTAAGTGTTTCAAATCCTTTGGTAGTATGCCTACATATCTCATACATACAAAACGGCATTCCAGTGCGACGCCATACAAGTGTAAAGAGTGTTCAAAGGAATTTCGAACCCCGGATGATCTTCATTCACATCGAAGCAGACACCATTCAAATGTCCGACTTTATTTTTGTACATTTTGGGGCGAAAGTAAACGTTTTGTCAAACCGTACAAGCTTTTCGAACATTTAAGAAGTCATGTCGGCGAAAGGCCATATTTTTAAAAGTTTTGTAGTACTGGTAGTTTAAACGCAGGTATGGCTAAACACCATTTTGAGAAATGTCACCAGAATATGGGTATACTGGAAGGCCAAGTATGATAAAATAGGTTGAATTTTCAATTCACTAGATTTATAAATTTTAGCTGAGAAATATACTTGATATATTTTTGTAAATTGTTAGCTGAAATATTCTTTGTATAAGATTATTTTCATAGTTCTATTGGGTTACTAGAAAAATAATCGTGCCGCAAAAATCCTCAGTTGTTTTCTTACTGCATCAATATTGTTTCAAGAGCATAGTTTGTACCCAATAGTAAATGTTACTACAGTAAACATTTCTGACACGTACTAAACGAAATTAACTTTTCATTTACCTTTGCTGGGGTTTATCCACATACATTTAATTGAAAGTTGACTGGAAATGTTGATGGTCTATGTACAATACAGCTAGCATACCTTTATTCCGATTGTATTATTACATTAGTACTTTCTATGCAAACTAGAGCACGATTTGTTTAAAGGTTTTAAGAAACTGGAACATAAACTGTACTTACCCAGCTGTATTAAGATTTTTGTAGTGTTACTGCATTCATTAAATGAAATAAATTGATTAAATTCAAAACCAATTGGTATAAATATCATTACAACACACCTTGCGTTTAAACACTGCCGAAAGAACTACTGTCTAACATAACTTAATTTATTATTAAGTTTTTCAAAAATTATGAAAACCGAAAAACTAAATTGACGCATCAAGTTTTCGGTGATGATCAACAAAGCAGCTGATGGGTATTGTGTTTGTTGCTTGCTTTATGACTCAATTTATTTAAATACTCGAATAAAGATTTTATTACATATACAAATTTAAATGTTAGAATTTGAAACTATGTAGTTCTGACAATCCCGTCAATATGTGATTTTTATATGATAGCTACAAAACCTTCAAAAACATGTATCCAAAACTCATTTCAAATTGATAAATAACGACACAAAATATTAATATATATTTTTTACTATTTATTATAATATTTCAAATATACAAATCAGCCCTTGTTAAGTGAACAGTTACAGTTTGAAAGTTAAGAATGGCTTGTACTTTCCCCTTTTCTTGAATATTCATACATTTTTTTCCATTTTCAAATACGAAATCATTGCAATTTGTTTCCTCGTCTGTTCCAGCCGCAGCCTTAGCCTCAATACTTTCCATCATATTTATTAATTTCTTCCTTGGTCGACCTCTCTTCCTCTTTCCAACTGTATCCATGCCTATTCCAATATCATCATAATTTTTCTCCTGGTCTGTTCCAACCTCTGTCCCAATACTTTCCTTCACATTCATTAATTTCTTCCTTGGCCGACCTCTCTTCCTTTTCCCCCCTTCATCAATTCCAACATCATCACCATTTGTTTCCTTTGTAGTCCCGTCTTCAGTTTCCATCCCCATCCTTCCCATCACATTCTTCTTTGGCCTTCCTCTCTTCCTTCGTCCAACTTTACTAACATGAACCTTTCTCAAATGTTTTGTCAACATTCCCGCCTTACTAAATTTTTTACCACAAGTTGTGCACTCACAAAAGGTCCTCGATCTATTACGATTCATAGGGTCATGTACAACCTTCTCATGTCTTCTAAGAATCGAACCACTGCTTAACTTTAATCCACAAATTGTACAAATATGCTCCACATTTTTTAATGCATTTTGTTTCATTCTCTTATAAAATCTTTCATTTTCCGGAACCTCCAACAAATCCAATTCCTTATAAAGCGGCCCCACACTTTCAACTTGTTCCAGATTTGGAGGCCCATTCATTCTAATCTCCTCTCTTTTCACTTTATCCACTGCACAAGTGGGCAGCTCATCTTTTAACACCTTATCATCGTACATTCCCACCCTTAACTTTGCAGGTAACTGCTTATCTCCATGTGCCTTATCCCAATGTCTCCTCAAAGCCAGTATATTATGATGCCCAAACAGTTCCCCAGGGGGACACTCGGGACATCTCACTTTAAACATTTTAATTCTCAAATTAGTTGGATCATGGCCCAACAGTGCACAGATTAAGGCTCCTTCCCTCAAGAAATAAGGTTTCCCACAAATCCCACAAGCAAACCCCTTCTCTTGCTCACTGTAATACGGAATGTTTCTATGAACTTTACGACGATGATTTTGAAAGTCCCGAAAATTTACATAATCATTCCTCCCACAAACTCTGCACTTAAATAATTTTAATGGATTTTCCCGAAGTTGGGCTTTTTGATGAAAATGTGTAATGTGGCGATTGAGTTCCCATTTGACACGATATTTCTTATCACAGATGGTACAAGGATATGGCTTTTCCCCGGTATGAAGGCGCATGTGTGTTGTGAGTTGACTTGGAACGGGATATATTTTTCCACAAATTGTACATGGACAAGGTTGATTGGCTTGTGTTTTGGGTCGAATCTGAGATCTCCCTGTGAGGGTGGTGCTGGATTGGTGAATGCTGCGGATGTGGTTCTTCAATGTCATTTCTCGAGGAAATGACTCGTGGCAGATGAGACAAGAAAATGGTCGTTCCTCTAAAAAAAATGTAAATTTGTTTTTGTAAATTATTTCATTTGGGGAGGTCTCATTTATTTTTTTAATAGTGTAACTTACTTGTATGAACAATCATATGTTTCTGAACTTGACACTTCATATCGAAGGTCAAATCGCAATAAGGACAGGAATGGATTTCTTTTGGTTTCCGGTGAGCATTGGGGTTTTTAACGCCACTTGTGGAGTGATGTTCCTTGACTGGTGCAGTTGAAGGCCTTTTGGGTGGGATGTAGCCTAAATGTACTTTTAATTTGTGACCTTCTAAGCTCCTTTTAAGGTGATAGGATTTAGAGCAGATGTCACAGGAAAATTGGGGTTCTCCTTGGAATCGGTTGGGGTCGTGGATGGTTTCATGACATTTTTGTTGGGATAGAGTGGCAAATGGTTTGCCACAATGGGTACAGGGATAGGGACGCTCATCTTGGTGAATCTGGATCATGTGCTGTTCGAAAAGGAAGGGGGAGGGGAAGCCGAGATTGAGCCGAGCATTTTGTGCAGATGGCGGTGCTGATTTTCTTTAGTTTTTTCGGAGGTCGGCTGGGAGCCCAAAGAAAGGATGGAACTGTGGTGGCCTTTTCTTCGGAAATAGTTTGATTGTCACCTGTTAATTTCCACAACAATTAAAGATATGTAATGATATGTTATTTTAAATAAAAATTACTTGGACAAAATATTAAGCTTACATTCCAGTGGATCTTTTGGTTCTACCAGACGATTGTCCTGCTCTTGCTTATCACTATCCTCTTGTTGATCTTCCAAAGATAACTGCACCAATTCAAATGGATATTCTAATTTAATATCAGCATTAGTGCAGGTTGAGACTTCATCTGGTTCAATAAGTTTGCTATAACCATCGCAGTTGTAGTCGTCGCCCACTGAAATTTTTATACCAATAATGAATAATTGTAATACAACTTATCACTCAGCTTTTTAACAATTAAAAAAACGACAGTTATCGATTTGCTTACATTCCAGTGATTTTGTGGTGTCTGTCAGGTTGTCCCGTTGCTGCTCATCTTCGTCTTCTTGAACTTCCAAAGATAACTGTGCTGATTGATAAGGGTATTCTAATTTAATGTCAATATCAACTGAGGACATATCTTGCTCGACTTCAAAAGTAGTGTTTCCTGCGGCATTATCGGTTAACCCACAATAAACATCTAAATCGTATTCCTTCTTTACTGACATTATTGTTAATTTACAAAATACAATACAACTAAAGGTATTATATGTGTTTTTACGTTTATTTAATTAAATACGTATTAATTTTTTCTATACAAAATTATCGAACGTTAAGAGGAAGCACGTTGGTGTTGGTGGGATAAGCTTGTAAAAATAATCAAAAGTTTTTCATGATGATCATGATCAACAATAGCAGCTGATCGTGAATTTGTTGGTTGCTTGCCTGCCTTGAAGCAAAACAAGATGCCGGTTTGCATGGTTTCTTGGTTACTGTTGCTGTGCTGATGAGTTGGGCTGGTTGCATGTTGCATCTCAAATGGTTAAAAAACCGTTCCTTCTTTCATGCATATATGCAAGATATTGATATTTCGACCATTAAAGCACGAAGAACTAAGTAATTGTTTTAATTTTTAATGATAATCATGACTTAATTTTTTATTAGCGTAAAGAAATGGTTTATTAGAGATATGTTTGAAGAGCTTCTGCTTTAAAAAATAAATAGTGTCACACATTGCTTCTAAACTTATCAAAGGTTTAATAGGCTCCCTTAAAGCAAAATATTCAGTAAATTTGTCATTTTGATAGTCGTAACCATGGTAACAGGAAGTAGGATTTACCCCGTTCTGGCTAACTCTGAAATGAGGGAATGTCTTCACAGTTGTAAGAAGGAGACGCAGTCAACTGTCTGTGTAATTTGTATGACATTAACAAAGTATTATTTCTTGGAAATAAACTTACTGTCATTTTACTAAGAAATACTGATAAGTGATAAAATAAGTCAACAAAAAATGGAACATTATATGATATGTGTTCAAATTATTTTTTAGAAACGTTTTGAAAAATATAAATCATGAAGGTTATAAATGTTATTTTATGTGTTATATCATATACTGTATCATCCTATAGTGATAATAGCGATGAAAGTCATGAGAGTTCAGAAGAGACAAGAAAAATATCGGGTAAATCCCTAGTCGCTGAATACTTGTTTAGTAACACCAGCATATTTAATCACGTTACCTGGGGTACTAACGAAACCCAAAGGTATAACCATCCCGATATGGATCCAGAGCAAAGAATTTATTTTGGCTATGCTTTTTGTAAAAAGTATAAGATAATTGATTACGAAACTCATATGAAAGAAGTTAGCAGCACAACACAAGTTCTTCAAGTTTACGCAGATTTATTTCGGTTTGAATGCAATCAGGACAAGATAAAGTTACTTCAGGATTTTGTGGATAAAGGATGGCTGTATATGAACTGGGATAATTCAATGATATTTTCAAGGGATTCTGTTCTTTTGTGAGATTAAAAAGTTTTTATTCATTTTCACTGTTTAAATTAAAGGTTGCTTAATTTTTTTAAATGTTTTGGTAGCTCGAAACCGGAATTATCTTACACTGACATAAGTAACATTGAAGAATTAGTTGTTTTCTCAGCATTTACCCAAGTGTACGTATCCTGGTACAAATTTCCTGTGGCTTCTATTGATCCAACGGGAAACCCAATTCAAGATGCTGGTTTTATTGAAATCGTTAGTAAACTTCACGCATTGGATGAAATCAAAAGTATAAGACCAAAATATTTAGCTACGATTTCATATGAAATGGGCATGAAACTAAAGCTGTTATTGAGGAATATGCGAGACGAATTGATAAAGATTCATATACAATCTGAAAGTACAGTGGATAGAAAAGAGAAAGCAATAAACACATTTGCAGTTACCATGGGACTTATGGAGTTTCTTGTGGAACATTCGGAGGATGTGTTGAAGGGGCATTTTGGATGTGCGCATGCAACATTTGAGGAGTTTTATAAACCAAAAAGAGTGAATTACGTGGGATTGGCGAGAACACTGGGGACATCAGAGATAGATGTGGTATAAAATAATGGATTGTTAAAAGATTGATTTAGCAGCCAAGTATAAGAATAAATATGATAATAACTGGGGCTTATGCATAGATTATTCAATATTATAAAATTAGTAAACGTTCTTAAATATATATATATTCACCTAAGCACATGTAAAATATCATACAAACCAATTTGCCCTTATTAATTCATCTCCATTGAGGTTTAGGTATCAACTATAATTATTTGAATAGAGTAAAAATTGCCTAGTTTTTACATTGTTGACATTATTTGTTAGTCATTTTACTGTAGTATCATATTTTAGCACTAAATTACAAAATTCGGCTCTACATAGTGCACAAAGTATAATAGCTTCAGCAAATTATGTTACAGACAGACTTATAAAACAAAGGCAACATTTCCGCTTGAAATGATTAAAGCAGCTGATTATTTGTGTTTAATCCTAAGTATCCGAAGTTTCAATTACACTCTTTGCATCATAATTATTGCTAAATCAATCTTTTTTTATGTAAATTTCTCACAGAAGTTGTTCGGTAATCTATTGAGTATGAAACAACCTTAATGTGATCACAAAGCTCATTATTAATATTCTTTTCGTTTCTTACCACTAACTTAAAATAAATAATTTCTCCAATTACAGTGCAAATAGCTGATGCAGCAAGAACAAGAAATAATCTAAAAATTCCATTCATTGTCAACATCGAAATTGATTTAGGATTACTTTCGTAATTTGACATTGGTATTGAACCACAGCTTCCCTTTTGCAGTATACAGCCAAACATATTTGCATTTCTTGTTTCATTTCTAACGAAATGTCTTACTATTCGTAATTGATGGCTAATCCGCATATCATTATTCCACAATTGTCGTAAACCGCCCTCCACTACCTGCCACAAAACCCTTTGAATTCGGTTGTAAGCAACATATTTGCGAACAAGCCACGCTTGCCAAGCGTTAAATTTCATAATATTTTTTCGCCTAATAATTTTTCGATTATTGACCATATTGAAGAATGGATCCACCATTTTAACATAATTTTCTGTGTCCACAAACGCAAACTTTTGGCAGCTAGAATTTTCGTATAATCCAAAGTTCAAAACGTTCTGAGCAATGTTTTCAATTCGTTTACCTGAATTTGAAAAGAAATCAATTTTAGCGGCTAAGGCTTTATAATACAATGGTAAGTCAGGATAAATGTTGCCTACTGTTTTAGCTGGGACGAGAAGGTTTTTTAAAAACGAATCAGCTTTTGGTACTCCAAGACTCCAAGAGATGACTGAAGAAACCGTTAAAATTGGTATATCGGACAATGCCAGCTCCTCCAAATTATCCGGTGCTTGTATGTAACTGTCAGATGCCAGAAACGAGTAAAGCTGGCCATCATAACAGTTTGATATAATTAACGAAACAAAATTCCATAATAACCACAGTCCTGATGACTGCCAAGTTACAAAAATACGTTCAACCTTGTCATTGCATTGGTCTACCAATGATGCTAAAGTTAGAAACGTCAAGTCCCAAAATTTTCGAAGTGACTGAAGATTTGAAGTAAATAAACTTTTACTATTTGCTATCATAAGCCCTATCGGCATTATAAGCATTGAAATCGATAGAAATATCCAAACTGTTAGTTGAAAAGGTTTGGACATCGCATTGAGGTTAGTTGTAGAATTGGCATCAGCCACTATTATGTATCCGTACGAAGTTGGCTCAAAAGATGGAAATGACATCTCGAACCTGTGTTGTGGACTTCGGGAATATTTTAATAAATTTATACTATTTGAATTCACAATTAGCCCAGTAAACATATCTGTTGATCCAAGAGATGTAAATTTGTTATATGCCAAAGTTACATTTAACGCTGATTTTAATAAACATTCAAGTTTACGTTGAGGCTTTGTTGCAAATATGTCGTGTGGATTGTCGCACGACGAGGAGTTCCATTGGGCTTTATTAAGAATGATTGTAATTCCTTTTAGTGATTTATATGTATGAAGATTCCAATATTGCTTTAAGTCGGCAAGGTTCGATAATGAATATATCGACCTTATTTTGATTTTCGTAGGACACTGTAAACACAATAAGCTTGGATTCAGGTTAACATCAAGATAAATCTGCACTCCAGTGTAATTAATGCTTAAAAAGTGCTCTTTGACAAATTTAGCTTTTGTAATTATCCTGTGGTTAGTTTGAGTTTCAAAGTGAACGACCACATCAGGATCGTTTTCAAATGAAAGTGGATTAAAGTAGTTTACTCGGTCTAACCGAATCTCTTGAAATATTACGGTGCATTTGGAATACTTTGTTATTTGAGGTCGCTCCATTTTTAAAAACTTCAAATAGTTTTGCATAAATAAATTCGGACTGGGGTAATATTTCAGAACGTGTGGGGACTGATTTAAAACTGTTAAGTGAAGCGAGTAAAACGTTTGGTAATGACTTGTCGTTACAACTTCATTGAAATCAGGTATAAATTGTTTCCAAATAATTAAACAATTACTGAGAAGTTTAAAAACGTGGCTACTGCCAAAAATATTACTTTCATAAGTTGAGTTTACATTTGAAACAATCGCCGGAATAACGATCACTATGACCAAATATGCAGTCTTCATTATTTTCGGTCCGCTCTGTATATTTTGAACTGATTCAGAGGAGCTAAAGAATTCAACAAAGTCAGCAATGCATTTATTAAGTTCTTTTTCTCAACTTTGTGACGTACGTGCATGAAATATAAGTTGCGTGTAACAGAGTAGGTAATGTGAATTTAGCCCATTTGACATTTATTATCGAAAACCCTCAATTTATTTAAACACAAGAACATTATTTAAAATAGTCAATTTTGTTACTGACAAGCACGAAATTGCACACAAATCGCTTATCGAAGGAATTTTTCTTTGTTATACTGTGAAACGGTGCAGTGGAGATTAGGGCTATCATTAATGAAAAATTGTTCCTAAATTTCACGTCTGTTTGCAGATATATTCAAACACCAGTTATAACGACCACTTTACTTCGGAATACAAAAAAAAACTTTTGAAGAACAGAAGCAAATTATATGTTTCTCTACATCATTGATATGCCAAGCTATTATTTATTTTGTTGCATTGCAATGATTGTGGAACACAAATACCAGAGCAACAAGTTTAGAGGCATACATTAAAACCCGTTTTGTGAGATAACTTGACTAAACTTTTCAAATTAAGGTAAAGGGCAAATATTTATTAGAACGTTTTTTATTGTTTTATTTTTTGCTGCAGAACTAACTAGTTGCAATATTAAAATCGATTTAAGACATTTATGGATTTGTGCGAATGTACATGGTCATGCACTAACCGATGACAATGAAAACTGAACTAACCGAAAACTATTTTAAATGAAGCTTCAACTTGTGTTTCCAATCTAGCACTTTCATAGTAATTAGCTCTGAGTAAGGCTTCTCAAGAAATAGAAGAATTTAGACGGACATATTAAGTATATATAAATGATATTTTAATTTCATAAAGTTTTACCATTAAATGCTTTTAGATAAATATTTCAATTCAAATATATTGATAGTGGAATACACCCGGTTAATAATGGCCTTTAGAGTAACAATAAAAGTACAATTTTAAAAGAAAATGTACGTAAGAATATTTTTATAATAATACCCCCACAGTTGTGATACGAAATTAAGGGGTATTAATCAAAAAAAATATCGCAATGAAATTGTTCCTTTCAGTAGACCTTGCCTTTTTGCTGTGCCCAGTATAGTTATTTATATATCAATACTACTATATAAAATCCGAATATCTAATTGTCGACGCTCAGTCGCCTCGATACGTATTATCACAATGCCATTGTTTGTGTTGCATAGTAATGCTAAATGATTATTAGTATTCCAAAACGATTAACTCAAAAATATTACCTTAACAAAAATACGCAAAATGCACACAGGTTTATTAAATCTTTTATATTACCTCTTAACAAATTTTAGATGCATATCCTTATTATGTACGTATTATATCGTTATGATTACGTGTCCTCAGTATGTAATTACATATTATTAAGCGGAATTACGGTGTCCGGTAAATTTGCAGAGTCCAATTCGCAGACATATACTAATTCATAGAGTCCCATACACATACTGAC